>JBBPCZ010019729.1:0-14479 GCA_037974445.1 Brycinus macrolepidotus
CGCCCTCCTGGTTGCGTAACGGCAGGCCTGATGGTTCCTGGCCTCCACACGACTTCACCCAGTCTGTGCATTCCCCAGCACCGGCCTGCTCCATTAAAGAGGTAGGATTTCCCCTCATATGTTTTAAATCAAAATTACAATCAGTCCGGAGTACGCGCCGCCGAGAGAGAGAAAGACAGACAGACAGACAGACAGCTGGGGAAGACAGAGAGAGAGAGACAGAGAGAGAGGGAGACAGACAGACAGATGGGGAAGACAGAGAGAGAGAGACAGAGAGAGAGAGAGACAGACAGATGGGGAAGACAGAGAGAGAGACAGAGAGACAGAGAGACAGACAGACAGACAGACAGATGGGGAAGACAGAGAGAGAGAGACAGAGAGAGAGGAAGACAGACAGACAGATGGGGAAGACAGAGAGAGAGAGCAGATAGAGAGAAAGACAGACAGACAGATGGGGAAGACAGAGAGAGAGAGCAGATAGAGAGACTGTGAGGAAGACAGAGAGAGACAGAGATGGAGAGAGAAACAGGGAGAGGTTAGAAATAAATCTTGAGAGAGAGAGAAAGAGAGAGAGCAGATAAAGAGACAGGAGAAAGGCAGAGAGAGACATAAAGAGTGAGAGAGAGAAAGAGAGAGAGAGAGAAAGCTCTGGTCCTGGAGGGCCACAGTCCAGCACAGTTTGGTGATTTTCCTGCTCAAACCCACCCGCCTCAACTCAGCAGCTAATCCTTTAAACCTCAGGCTTATTCTGGTTATTAATCTTTTAATTTTAGGATTTATTATTCAGCAATTACTATCAATTATTCAGTTACTACTCTGAAGACCGAGGTCTGTCGTTCCGAGACTGGGCAGGTGTCCTGGACGTGGATTAAGGCCTCCATCCACCATCTGGCTCATTGAAGTGTGAGGCACTGCTCGCGTATTTTACAGATGTATTTTGAGGGTCATCACACTGTGGATCAGGTGGGAAACATGCGGATCTTTATAGCAGTGGGGGGTCACACACACACACACACACACACACACACACACACACACACACACACACACACACACAGAGTCAGAGAGTGAAAGGATCTCTGGGGAGATGCAGAAGACATGACACCACCAGCCAGAGGAAACACTCTGGAGTGATACATCTACCTCGCATGGGAGGAAACGAGGCAGTTTGTTCAGGAACAGCTCCTCACACAGTCTGGAAGGCTGTTCCTGAATCTCACACTCACAACAACATTCTCAGACCTGGAAAAAAAAAGGCCCAAAGTAGGTCAAAAGGTGGCCAGACTGGGTCAAACGCTGCTAAATTGGGAAAAGAGGAAAAGGTGAAGTCTGTGAGGGACTGGACACTTTAGAGGCCTGAGATCTGAGCCACTACATCTTTAAGAAGGCCTGATATAGAAGGCTAAACAAACTGAGGGCATCTAGTGTGGTTACAATCATTTTAAGATAATATATATATATATATATACACAGTGTACAGTAATGTGCAAAAGTCTTAGGTCCCTATGCAAATTGTTTAAAGCCATTTTTCATAGTGTGTCTTTCTGACAGCAAAGTTAACATTAGAATTAATGCAAACAAACAAGAAAGCAGTAAAAAGATTTGTTTTATTTGTAAAAGTAGTGGATATTTTGTGAGCTGGTGAGGAGAACACAGGTTCGGTTCCAGATTTCTCCTCGGTTCCTCCAGCCGTTGTTTGGATTTGTGAAACTCCATCAGCAGCTCCTGATTTAATTTAATGAAAGACTGATTGAGTCAAACCAGGTTTCTGATGGAAACTACAAGTAAAACTGGGCTTCCACAAGGAATACATTGATATACTGAACATAAAATCACCATTTACTGTAGAATGTTATTTGTACTTATTCTTTTTAGGTTTATTTTGTATATTCAGTATTAATAATTTGAAAAAAAACACTCACTGCTCATCTAATCAGTTTTTAAATATTATTTTCGCATGTGCCTAAGACTTTTGCACAGTACATTTGTCATGGTTCCTCCCGAGCTTTCTTCCTCCGGCTTTAGGGAGTTTTTCCTCGCCTCTGTTGCTCACGTGGGGCTTGGACCTGGATTCTGTAAAGCTGCTTTTTGCCAACGTCAGTTGTAAAAAGTGCTATATAAATAAAACTGAATTGAACTGAATACTTTTCAGCAATTTATTCTAATCTTTTAAATTATTCACATTACATTATTACTTCTAATAGAGCACAGAATCGTTTTAATTTTGTTCAAAAAGGTAGTAATAGCAGTACTTTTCTATTGGTTGCGCCAGAGAAAACTTATCTGGGTTTAAGTCTGAGTCTATGGTGCCTCTCCATCTTTCAACTGATAAAAATAGCAATGTGTCACATTTGCAAGGCCAATTTCATGAACTTGGGGAGCCATCTAGTGGACTTCAGAGAGGAGGCGAAGCTAGAGGGCAAGAAAACCAAGTTGCATCACACTGTTCCAGAAATGTCAGGTCAGTACCAATGCAAAAATTGTCAGCAACTGTCTGTCCCACAAAGATATAATACGAATCTACACACTTCAGAATTCTGAAATACGTCACAGAGTGCGCTTAAGCCAAACCCCAAAACACCAGTGTGCACTTTGGGACAAGGTTTGTAGTTTTTGTCATTTCATTGCATATATTTAAACAAAAAAGAACAAATATTATTTATTATTTATTTTTTTATTCATAAATAGCTTAGTATCACTTTTCTCCCCACTATGAAATACTGATAGAAAACAGTGCCCATATGATAAGAAATATTCTGGCTACTATAAGACAAATGTAAGTGCGTTCAGTGTGGGGGGAAACAGACAAAAACACAGAGGTAGGCTAATACAACAAATATGAACTTATTTAAGAAATGTTCACGTCTTTTTTGCATGTTTTTAAGAAATATGGAAAAAAAATATGGAAAAGATCCGGTTTTGATTCAAACAGTAAATAAAAACTATGCAATATACAGACCAACAACCAAGGTAAAGCTGAAACTATATGGAAGCCATGCAGTATAATAAATAAAAAGAAAAATCTGTTCAAAAAAGTGTGCAAAATGACACATCCAGAGTATAATCCAGAGGTCTAATCTAAGACAGTCTTCACTGCTAAGTTATTTGCACTTAAAATCATGTTTCAGTGAGAGAGAGAGAGGGAGAGAGAGGGAGAGTGAAAAAATAGTGTAAGTCTGAGTCTACAGTTCTGTATTTCAGCAATTCTCATTTTTAAATTATTCTCAGTACATGATTACTTCTAATAGAGCACAGCATCCTTTTAATTCTGTACAAAAAGTCCTAATAGCAGTACTTTTCTATTGGTTGCACCAGAGAAAACTTATCTGGGTTTAAGTCTATGGTGCCTTCAACTTTCTACTTTATAAAACAGTAATGGGTCACATTTGCAAGGCCAATTTCATAAGCTTTGGGTGCCATCTAGTGGATAGAGGTTAGTCCAGAGAAGAGGCAAAACTAGAGCAAGTAATCCAGGCTTTGGCCTCCTGGTTATCCATCCATCCATCCATCCATCCATTTATTATCTGAACCACTCATCCTTAACCAGGGCTGTGGGGGTGCTGGAGACTTAGTAGCCCATCTGAAATACCTATCAAATACATACTAGAGTGAGATCTAGCCTCAGTATAAAGACTATAAATTTCGTGTTTTTAGTCATTATTTTAGGCTTCTTTTAAAAATGAAGATTAGTATGACTATTAGTAATTAGTGTAGTTGTAAAGGGCCAGCTTGAGGCTTGGTTGGCCACTACCCCACTCCTACCAGTAGTGATTGCCCCCTGCAATCAGCCACATAGGCTGCACCTGGGAGCAGCCTTTATAACCGGGTTTCACGCTCAGGCTCCTCGCTGAGTCTTTGTTTTACACAAGCACTGACTTAAGCTGGTAATCTTGGTATTTCTCAAGCTTTTTCCTAATGCTCACCTTTTTGAGGCATGCTTTCAAAAACGCACACAGCACACAACCACACGCGCGCACACACACTCCTTTCTCTTTCCTCCTCTCTCCCTGACGTGATCCTGCCAGGCCCAGCGCTGTTTTGGTTGAGGGCTGGCCAGGTTCCCTCCTGTTAGTTTCTGCATTCTTTTTCTGTCTCTGTTTTCGGGCTCTTACGCCAAGGGTGGAGACTTTGGTAGAGACGGTAGGGGCACGTCCCTACCAATATCCACTGCCTATTGAATTGTCCCTAGCAATAACTTTTAAACCAAAAAAATTAAATATCCTCTGTTTTTGGAACAAAAGTGGTGAACATTTTCTGTTTCTTTACGCCAAGTCCTAACCTTCCTAACCCAGTATTGTTATAGGATAGGCTGTGCCGTGTGATGTGGCTGAAGCTGTTTCTGGCTTTAAGAAGCCTCAAAGCTCAGTGCAGTAGTTTGTGTGGATGTAGGCAAGAAAGAGGTCATCTTTAAATGAACAGTTCTGTACTCGGAAAATATGGAACGCATCATGTTTGGTGTTGATTCAGTAAGAGACTAGTGTTGCACGAAAAACCGATATTCAAAGTACTGCGATACCCTGTCGTATTAATGGTGTAGATATACACAATATAGACAAAAGTATTGGGACACACCTGTTTTTCAGGGTTTGGGCTAGGCCCCTTACTTCCAGTGAAGATCAGTCATTTTGGACAACGTGGTGCTTCCAACTTTGTGGACACGGTTTGGGGAAGAACCTTTTCTATTCCAGCATGACTGTGCCCCAGTGCACAAAGCAAGGTCCATAAAGACGTGGATGGATGGAAGAACTTGACTAGCCTGATACAGCAGTACTGAGCAAAAGTCTTAGGCCCCTATGCAATTTGTTGAATACATTTTTCTCAATGTGTGATAATGTGTCTTTCTTCTAGAAGTTAATATTAGAATAAATGCAAACAAATAAGAAAGCAGTAAAAAGTATCAAGATTTATTTTGTTTGTAAAAAAAAAAAAAAAAAAGTAGATATTTTGTGATCTGGTAAGGAGAACACAGGTTCGGTTCCAGCCGTTGTTTGGATTTGTGAAATTCCACCAGCAGCTCCTGATTGAATTTAATGAAGGACAGATCGAGTCAAACCAGGTTTCTGATGGAAACTACAAGTAATACTGGACTTCCACAAGGAACACACTGATATACTGTACTTAAAATGAACATTCACTGTATGACATTTGTATTTATTGTTTTTAGGTTTATTTTGTATATTTAGTAATATGTGAAAAAACAGTCACTGCTCATCTAAACAGTTTTTAAAGATTTTAAACGTGTGCCTAAAACTAATACTTTTTAGTACTGTATTTCAGAAATTTATTCTCATTTTTAAATTATTCTCATTACATTATCACTTCTAATATTGTAATTCTGTACAAAACGGTCGTAATAACAGTACTTTTCCATTAGTTGCACCAGAGAAAACTTATCTGGGTTTAAGTTTGAGTATGTGGTGCATCTTCATCTCTCAGCTGGTAAAAGCAATTTCTCCAGGATCAGTGAAGTTTTCTGATTCTGAAAAACAGCAGTGTCACGTTTGCAGGGCCAGTTTCATAAACTTGGGGTGCCATCTAGTGGACGCCAGAGAAGAGGTAACGCTAGACGACAAGAAAACCGGCTTTGTCCATCCATCCATCTATCCATCGATCGAACTGCTTATCCTTAACCAGGGTTTTGGGGGGTTCTGGAGTCTATCCCAGCAGTCATTCGATGAAGGGTGGAGAAACACTAAACCAGTGCTTTACTGGGCAAACACACACATCTCCGGTTCACCCGTTCATGCAAGTACTCACCCAGACATGTGGAGAACATGCAAACTCCACACAGAGAGGAATCTCGGTCACTCCAGCTGGGAAGTGAACCCAGGACCTTCTACTCAAGTACTGCAAAAACTAGTTTGTCAAAATATGATATTTTTAAGGTTAAATTAAAAATTAAAATTAAACAGACCAGTCTATGAAATGTCCCATTCATGTTTAATTATTAACAGTAAAAACAGAAAGGTATGTTACTTGCAAGACTTGGTAGCCCACCTGAAATACTTATTAAATACATACTAGAGTGAGCTCTCCATATACAGGCAATACAGGCTATAAATAATACATCATTTTTGAAATTATTTTAAGCTTCTTTTTAAAAATTAAGATTAGTATGACAATTAGCGTAGTTTAACAATTTTGCATTTTCCTGCTTTCAACACACTTGATCTGACTAATCTGCGCATTAACAACCATTAACTTGGCTGAAGAGAACAGAGGGCTTCTAGGACCAGATCTGGGAAACGGCAGATTAAATATATATCCCACATTTTTGGTGTGTCAGCCAGTGCAAGAATCTCAGCAGCTGTCTGTCCTGCAAAGATACGATACGTATCTATACATTCAGTGAAATTCAGAAATACGTCACATTAGAGTGCACTTAAGATGAAACCTCGAAACACCAGTGTACACTTTGGGACAGGCTGTATAGGACGAAGTTTGTATTTTTTGTCGTCTCATTGCATATATTTAAACAGAACAAATACTGGTTTATGTTTTTAAATTCATGAGTAGGAGATATCCCTATTCTCTCCCACTGTAATATACTAACAGAAAACCGTCTCTATATGACAAGAAATGTTCTGGATACCATAGACAAAGGTAAGTGCATTCAGTGTGGGGGGGAAACGGACAAAAATACAAAGTTGGCTAATACAATAAATATTAACTTATTTAGGAAATGTTCATGTGTCTTTTCCATATGTACTACTTTGAATCAGTCAGTAAAAAACTATGCAATATGCAGACCAACAACCAAGGTAAAATTGAAATGATATGGAAGCCACGCAGAATAATATATTTTAAAAATCTGTTCAATAAAGTGTGCAAAATGACTTGAAACTATGTGGTTTTACACATCCGGAGTTTAATCCAGAGGTTTTATCTAAGGCAGTCTTTAAGTTAAGTTGTCGTTAAGTTGATTGCACTTAAAACCATGTTTCATAAAGGACTTTACACCTGTTACACCAAACAAGTATTAATAGGAAAGATCATTTTTGACAGTGCACATTGCTTTAAGGCTTTTCTCTCTTCTTTAGCTTGTTTCTAAGACTGTGCTGGAATAGCCGTGGACAGCAAGTACTACCAACTGCAAGAGAAGACATAAGAAACAAACAAAAAAAGAGGATTAATAATGTGAATAACAAATGGGAACATGAGTGAATCTACAGTGCACGTGAGCAGCTATTAAATACATGAATCATTTTCTAACATCATCAACATTATTAACTTACATAAGTTCGTCCAGTTTATAGTTTGGTCTCAGAGAGCATACACCCAGACAGCCTGTGGAAATAACAAAAAAATGAAATAGTTGATTGACTGTGAAAGTTTGACTCGCTGACATCAATTATAGTGCTTCTTTCTATTTGGCAAGACTTATAAATTCCTTTATATACACCTGTTTTTACAAGAACTTACACTCCATTTATTTTTCCTATATAATATAGGTTACATTTGAGGCTTATAGGTTTTTCCTATATAGATTACATAGGTTACAAGATGTGGTGATTTTTCCCACAGAGTGACAATATTATTTCATTTTCCGCCTTGAATACTCACAGTAGCTTCTCCAGTTTACAGTGTTCACTCTGCAGTCCAGTGCACAGCTTTATTATTCCTAAATCCAACATCTGCTTATTGTCTCTGAGATTCAGCTCTTTTAGACTGGAGGAAAGTGAGCTGAGAGCTGAGCCGAGAGCTTCACAACTTTCCACACCAAGATTACAGTATCTCAGTCTAGGAAGAAATAAGATTTAATATCATCATAGATCAATGTATATATTATTTATATATTACACTAGCAATTCTGTTATACTGACTTCTAAATCCTTCCAAACCACACTACGTTCACACTTCCAGGTTAATAAAATGAATAAATTACTTGTGTTATGTAAAATGTTGCTCAAAAGAACAAAAATGTGGCAAAGATTATGTAAACACTTTTCTTGTCTTTCTTCAGTTCCACCTGAAACTGAATTTGCTATTTATCCATTGTTGTCTGTTTGGTAAAATGCTTACTCCAGTGTCTCCAGCTGGCAGTAAGGACTTGCTAGTCCAGCACAGAGCAGCTTCATTCCCGTGTCCTTCAACTTGTTCTCTCTGAGGTTCAGCTTACTGAGTTTTAAATGGTTTGTGCTAAAAGCAGATGCAAGTGCACAGCTTTTCTCTGTGAGACCGCAACCCTTCAGCCTTAATGGAAAAACAAAAATTCCCTGGGATATAAAATAGAAGGTATGAAGAGTACCAATCTTGCAAGACAAAGACAATAAGCAAACTGAACACTCCAAAACTAGAAGTCTTAAAAGGCAACTTACTTTGCAGATGTGGCTGCTTTGACTGCTGGACGCAGCCTCAGAAGAACCTCGTCTGAACTGAAGAATTCTTTAAAATCATTCTGTGGTGTTTGTATGTACTTTGTTAAATCAAAGTCGTCCAGCTCTTCTTCTGAGGTGTGAAACTCAAAAGTCAAAGTTGACCACTTTTCAGGTATGAGCATCACAACGGACAGTACTCCTGAGCTCTTTTCCAGTTTCCCCACAATGGAATGATGATTCAGTTCAACGAGACAGTAGAACAAACTGATTCTTCGGTCAGAAGTGGGATCTTCTCTCATCTTGTCCTTGATGTATCGGATGGTTTCTTCATTACTCTGAGGGCTGAGTCCTGATTGGGCAAAAAGACTTTGTAAGAGAATCTGACTGGATTCCAAAGAGAGGCCAAGAAGGAAGCGAAGGAAAAGGTCAAGGTGGCCATTCCCACTCTTTAATGCCATTTCCACAACGGCTTTGTGGAATTCATGAACTGTTGAAGCTTTGACCAGAACTGCAAGTTCAGGGGTTGGATCAGACACTTGGTCTGGCTTGGCGAAACGAAAAAACACAAATAAAGCCGCAAGATGTTCCTGAATGCTTAAATGCACGAAACTAAAGACCTTTCTCTGGGTTAAGCCAAACTCCTGTCGAAAGATCTGGGTGAACACTCCAGAGTACACTATTGCTTCTCTGACATCACTCCCACATTTCTTCAGGTCTGCTTCATAGAAGATCAAGTTCCTCTTGCAAAGCTGCTGAAATGCCAGTTTCCCCAATTTTAAAACCATTTCTTCATCTTGTTTTTTTTGTTTCCAAGTAGTTGGCATTTTTAATGTTCATCTGAATAATCAGAAACTCTCCAGAACTGCAGCTGAGAGATAAAAGAAAACTGGTATGTGGCACATTATATAGAGGCTTCTTGATGCCTTAATATGTGTGATGATTCTGTTCGCAAGGCTCTGATTGCTAACCTTCTTACTGAAGTACTCTTCCTTCTGTGGGTCACTGAATCCTCGCACCTCTGTCACCATGTCAACGAATGCTGGAGGAATCTGACTGGCTGCCGCTGGCCTAGAAGTTATCCAGACAAGAGCTGAGGGAAGCAGATTGCCCTTGATAAGGTTTGTCAGCAGGCTGTCAACTGAGACAGACTTTTTTTATATCACAACACCTCTCTCTTCTTTGGAAATTTAGAGGAAGTCGACACTCATCCAGACCATCAAAGATGATTAAAACTTTGTAGCTGGTAATTTCTTTCAAATCTGTTATTTCCTTAAAAAAATAATGAAGAAGATTCAACAGACTGAGTTTTTTCTCCCGCATCAAATTGAGCACACGAAAAGGAAGAGGCAATATTAACTGGATTTCCCGATTGGCTCTTCCTTCTGCCCAGTCCACGATGAACTGTTTTTCCAATGCCAGCTACTCCTTTAGTCATGACAGTTCAGAGGTTATGCTGCTGATCTGATGTGGTTTTGAAAATATCATTGCATTTGATGGGTGTGTCTTTTCTCTCTGACAGCAAAGAAGTTTCTACTAACCTCATATTTTCTACTGAATTCTCCACTTTCACCTTCTGTGATGTAGAGCTCAGTGTAGATGTCATTTAAGGAGTGTGAGATTTCCTGTTTCACTGAATACACACTGACTTGCCACTTTCAGATTCTGTTCGTGTTTTTAAGGACATCTTCAGTCAGCAGAGACCTTCAAATGACTAGAGAAAAAAGTTGTTATACTTTTCTTAAATGTTATAGAAGTGCACTTAAAATGATCACATAATGAATGGCATAATGAAACTTGAAATTTTGCTCCAAATGCAATGTAGTTTTGAGTCAAAAAACTATGCCCAGATGCACTGATTGATAGCAACATTGTTTTACAATGTCAACAATAATTGATGATTATTTATTTTCTCACTCAAATATTGCATTTGGAGTGTGAACAAACAAATTTGGAGATGACCGGAGGAAACTGAAGAACTAGTTTGAAATATGTTTTTGAAACAATTAGCGATTATAGAGAAAAGGCAAAAATGATTTCTACTGACAAAGGTGTCTCATGAGTATACACTGAACATCACTGGAGTTTGATTGATTTAATGTTTTGAAACATGAGCAGCACTCATAGATACATATTCAGTTTTATGGTGATTGGCCAATTTTAAATCCAAGGTTAGATCAAATTTAGAGTTGGCTGACATAACAAAAACCCTGCTTAGTGAGACGGGCCACAGCTGTGTACTGGATCCAGAATAAGAAACAACAAGAACACCAAAAAAAAAACTACCTACAGAAATCAAATGTTATTACCTCGGTTTCGACAGAAAGGTGTCGCTCTTCATGGACACACAGCTGTGTTCAGATGAAGTCAATGTCTCCTGCTGGAGTGACCTTCAGAAACAAATACACACAGACGTAAATAAAAGGTAAATGGAAATGGATCTTCCTTGTCTTTTTTATTGTACTTTTCAGTGAAAGGGAGGACTGTAACAATGTATTTGTATAAACAGCATCTTATCAGTCTCGTGAACCTAAATACTGTTTTACCTGTGTTTAGACAGAACGCTGTCTTTGCGAAAATTGTTTTTAGCATCCATAGAGTTGTCGCTCTTCATGGACACACAGCTGTGTTCAGATGAAGTCAGTCTCTCCTGCTGGAGTGACCTTCAGAAATGAACACAGTGGTAGTGTAGGTGTTTGTCATTTCAATCATATATACACAATACACAGTGAAATGAAACAACATTCCTCCAGGGTCATGGTACACGAAAAAATGTACAGTATTTAAATAAATGCAAAAGAATGCAAAGACAGATATAGACAGCAATTATTAATTGTACAAAAATAGCAAGTAGCATCAAATAAGTTTGGTAAAAGTGTACAGTATATAAATACAGGGTATTTACAGTGGCAGTTGGGGAGCAAGTTTTCTTTGTTTATGGCAGAACAGTATAGTGTGTGTATGCCGTGTGACTGGGAGAAAGGAAACAGTTTAGTTCAGTGTGAGTGTGTGTGTGTGTGTGTGATGAAGAGTTAGTTATTCAGTTCAGATGTAGGAGTCTAATGGCCTGGGGGAATAAACTGTTCCTCAACTGGGTAGTGAAGGCCCAGATGCTGCGAAACCTTCTGCTGGATGGAAGGAGGAAACAAGCGTGTGGAGGGGGTGTGCGGGGTGAACCACAATGCTGGTGCCTTTGTGGATGCAGTGTAAAACAGAAGTAAATAAAATGTTCTTACCTGTGTTTATAAGGAAAATTGTCTTTGCCAAAATTGTTTTTAGCGTCCATAGAGTTGTCGCTCTTCATGGACACACAGCTGTGTTCAGGTGAAGTCAATATCTCCTGCTGGAGTGACCTTCAGAAACAAATACAGGCAGAAGTAAATAAAAGGTAAAGGGAAATGGATCTTGTTTGCCCTCTGTAATGTACTTTTCAGTGAAAGAGAAGAGTGTTACACTATTTTTAGGTACAGTGTTACAGTTTTCCCTTTCACTGAAAAGTACTGTTAAGGAAGACTGGAACACTGTACCTACAAACACAGTGTTACAGTCTTCCCTTTCACTGTAACACTAATACTGTATTTGTAGGTACATCTTATCAAAATTGTGAACCTAAAAACTGTTAAACTAATCACAAGAATCGAATGTTCTTACCTGTGCTTAGAAGGAAAGTTGTCTTTGCGAAAATAGTTTTTAGCGTCCATAGAGTTGTCGCTCTTCATGGACACACAGCTGTGTTCAGATAAAGTCAACGTCTCCTGCTGGAGTGACCTTCAGAAACAAATACACACAGACATAAATAAAAGGTAAATAGAAATGGATCTTGCTTGTCTTCTTTATTGTACTTTTCAGAGAAAGGGAGGACTGTAACATTGGATTTGTATACACAGCATCTTATCAGAACTGTAAACCTAATACTGTTAAACTAATCAGAGGACTCAAATGTTTTTACCTGTGTTTAGAAGGAAAGTCGTCTTTGCGAAAATTGTTTTTAGCGTCCATAGAGTTGTCGCTCTTCATGGACACACAGCTGCGTTCAGGTGAAGTCAATGTCTCCTGCTGGAGTGACCTTCAGAAACGAATACAGTGGTTGTGTAGGTGTTTGTCATTTCAATCATATACACAAATACACAATGAAATGAAACAACATTCCTCCAGGGCCACGGTACAACACGAAGAACAAAAACAGACTCACAAAGAACGAAACCAGAACACCACAAGACTACACAAGTGCAGGCAGGACAGGACTAAAGAGAGAGTGCAAAACAACACAAGAGCAACAGCACAATAATTCACAGGACAAAACAATATACAGTGCAGTCAACAGGAACAGTAACAGTTACAGGACTAATGTGAGGAAATACAGTATTATGACATTTGTTAAGTGTGCAAAAACTGTAAAAGAATGCAAAGACAAAGATAGACAGCAATTATTAATTGTGCAAAAATAGCAAGTAGCATCAAAAAAGTGTACAGTATAGAAATACAGTGAATTTACAGTGGCAGTTGGGGAGGAAGTTTTCTTTGTTTATGGCAGAACAGTTTAGTGTGTGTATGCCGTGTGACTGGGGGAAAGGAAACAGTTCAGTTCAGAATGTGTGTGTGTGTGTGTGATGAACAGTTAGTTATTCAGTTCAGATGTAGGTGTCTAATGGCCTGGGGGAATAAACTGTTCCTCAACCGGCTAGTGAAGGCCCAGATGCTGCGAAACCTTCTGCTGGATGGAAGGAGGAAAACAAGGGTGTGGAGGGGGTGTGCGGGGTGAACCACAATGCTGGTGCCTTTGTGGATGCAGCGTTAAATAGAAGTAAAACAGAAGTAAATAAAATGTTCTTACCTGTGTTTAGATGGAAAGTTGTCTTGGCAAAAATTGTTTTTAGCGTCCATAGAGTTGTCGCTCTTCATGGACACACAGCTGCGTTCAGGTGAAGTCAATGTCTCCTGCTGGAGTGACCTTCAGAAACGAATACAGTGGTTGTGTAGGTGTTTGTCATTTCAATCATATACACAAATACACAATGAAATGAAACAACATTCCTCCAGGGCCACGGTACAACACGAAGAACAAAATCAGACTCACAAAGAACGAAACCAGAACACCACAAGACTACACACGTGCTAGCAGGACAGGACTAAAGAGAGAGCGCACAACATTAAAAAAGTTTTGTAAAAATGTACGGTATATTAATAAATACAGGGTATTTACAGTGGCAGTTGGGGAGCAAATTTTTGGCAGAACAGTTTAGTCTGTGTATGCAGTGTGATTGGGAGAAAGGAAGCAGTTTAGTTCAGTGTGTGTGTGTGTGTGTGTGTGTGTTTGTGTGATGAACAGTTAGAAGAAAAGCAGAAGTAAATAAAAGGTTCTTACCTGTGTTTAGACGGAAAGTTGTTTTTGCGAAAACTGTTTTTACAGTCGATAGTTGTCGCTCTTCGTGGACATACAGCTGTGCTCAGATGAAGTCTCCTGCTGGAGTGACCTTCAAAAATATATAGAAGCAGAAGTAAATAAAAGGAAAATGGAAATGGATCTTACTTGCCTTCCTTAAAGTACTTTTCAGCAAAAGGGAAGACTGTAACACTGTATTTCTAATACAGTATTACAGTCTTTTCTTTCACTGCAATGCTGTATTTTGTAGATACAATATCTTGTTAGAAACTGTGAACCTAAATACTGTTAAACTAATCACAGGAGTCAAATGTTCTTACCTGTGTTCAGATGCAAAGTTGTCTTTGTGAAAATTGTGTTTACAGTCCGTAGAGTTGTCGCTCTTCATGGACACACAGCTGTGTTCAGGTGAAGTCCATGCCTTCTGTTGGAATGCCTTTAGAAATACACAATTATGCATTTATGGACTTCACAGTTGAGGTAAACTTAGGAAAACTAGATTTATCACATTACGGTGCGTAATATGACTGCCGCAGGAGTTGATATAATAATCGGTGATTAGCGGGGTCAAAGCAGAATGTGAGAACTGGCTTAACGAGTAAGAGGCTTTGACCGTGACACAATTTCATTAAGACTGGACATTCACACAGGTGTGTACTGACTGCTGAATTTTGATTAGCTATTGGTGGCCATCAGGGTCCTGGCTAGGGATGGGAATCGAAACCCGGTTCCGATTTAGAACCGGTTCTAATTTTGCGAAGCACCGGAATCGTTCACCTCC
>JBBPCZ010019766.1:0-14477 GCA_037974445.1 Brycinus macrolepidotus
ATATAATGCTTTTCGAATAAATTGCCCTCAGTTCTGAGACAATAATACAAAAATATAAATATAGAATTTTGTATATATGTATATAGGTACACACTGGAGTGTCCTCAGCTGCTCTCAAAGACTTTTGAGAACCAATGTATTTTTAATTTCATTTTAAAATTCCCAGATTCTTTTATAAGCATGATACAGATTCGATTGTGTTTTCAAAGCCCCCAATACTCCCCCTGTGATAATAGAGACTATCATTCCCTAGAAATAGAAGACGCTTTCGTGTAATCTGTATCTGTAGATCCTGCTTTTAACACACATCCTGTGTTTTACCAGACCCACGTAATAGGCAAACTCAGCGAATCATTTCTCCTCAGAAATTATTTTAAGAAAACTGGCACCCCTGGAAATGCACGGGGGGGTTTCCCCCAGCACAGTGTGAAGAACAAGTGCAACTGCACACCCGCTGACATTCACACAATGTGTTTGATAAACTAGGCTTGGATCTGTGTCAATACAGTATAACTTCACCACTTCTTATCTTCTGATTGCAGGACTTAACAGCTCAAACTCAGCTTTAGGTCCTAGGCCTTTGATCCAGCACAAAACAACAGCAGACTAAACTTCAATCTCTGAGGCCACTCAAAAGAAGGGCGTCTCATTTTAAGTCTGGACTTCTCTCAAGTTGCCAGTCAGGGAGTTTTTCTCTGTCTTATTCAGCTTACTCACTAGGGATCTGACCCTGAATTTCCTCGGAAAAGTGGTTCATGATCATTCATCTTGTTTTCAAAATATTAATGATGTCCTTTTTCCTAGATAGTCTCAGTAGGAAACAAATAATAAACTTCATTTCTATATCCTTACTGTGGTGATAATCCTCATATCTGTCAGTGTGAATTAATGGAAGTTTGGGCAATTGTGAAGTTGGTCCAACCTTCATGAATGTTGGACACAGTGAACAAGGCAGCTGATTATGTTAGAAAACAAATATAGGCAAAAATTACCCCCCCACACACACACATATATGTGTGTGTATATATATATATAGAGAGAGAGAGGTTTGGGCCTCCTTATTCAACAGGATAATGATCCCAGGCATTCTTCAAAGCTGTATTCAGAAAAACAAAAAGTTTTGAGAATTATGTCTTAGTCTCCCAAGTCTCCAGATCTTTCTTCCACTGATCTGCATTACATTACATTACATAACATTACATTACATTACATTGCTTTAGTTTGGCAGGCGCTTTTATCCAGAGTGACTTACAATTCGAGGAAACTCTCAAGTTTCAGGACAGTGTGAGAACCAGAGGAGCGTTCTGAGTGCTAACATCTTTATATAGGGAGTAGTGCAAGAAGATGGATAGTGCATCAGGAGAGGAGATGCTCTCTGAATAGATGAGTCTTCAGGAGGGACGAGCTGGACTGACAAGTTCGAAATGAGCATCCAGCAAATGAAACAGAACTGTTTGCATGCTTGAGAAGATGCTTGAGAAGATGCTGGGAGGGTTTGGACACAAGTTACTTCCAAAAATTACTGGAAAGGATGTGTCAGTGCTTCTATAATAAAGGCAATTTTACTGTACATAAGCTTCTGCAGCCATTAAATTGCACTTACATTGTACATTTTACATTACACTTCAAAACCAATCAGTTACATATGCTCTGAGCATTTCTAACATTTTCTTGTATTATCTTTTTGAACAAGCAGTATAATGTTTATGTTTGGCATGTTGTGTATATATTTTTATATAGTTTCACGGTGAAGGGACCGTGTCAGGCTCCAGAAGATGATGATACACCTAATAAATATGGTAATGAGCAAATGTGTTGAAACATGTGGATTTTGCAAACCAAGTGTGAAATCACCAAAGCAGCTAAAAATCAGGCTCAACACATTTTGGGTTTTTATCATTTTTTGATATTTTGAAAACGGTGCACTAAAGGAGAATCAAAATCATATAAGTATGAATTTTGTGTCTACGCACAACTCATTAAACAAAAACACCTGTGATGGAAAAAAGCTTCCTTTATGGTACAAAATCATTTTTCATAATGAATCTCAAGAAATGAATATATGATTGTTTGAAATTTCAAAGATAAGGATGCCAGGGGGCATACAAAAAGGTGATCAACTGCCCAAACCCTGTTTAACCACCTGACCAATTTACATTTTACTGTAATTTTATTAGAGTGTGCTCTGCGTTGAGTTGGCCTATCCTAGAGCACACAAGTTTTACTTTTAAGAAAATCAAAACAAAAAGAAGAATCAAAGAGAAACGGTTTAACAAAATTATGAGGTTCTCTAGTAAAAAGATTATGTAACTTGATAAGGAGAAAACATACAATGTTAAGCTTTGCTTATTCACTTTTGAGATGTCAAGAGAGGTGCCTCCACTAATGCAATATGTTACAACATGTTGTGAGATCCTTTAGAACTAATAATGTGTTCTTGTGCATTTGACATCAGCAGGGATCTGCCACAATGATGTCAGTGAAGGTTAATAACAGCTCTGTATTTTTCAGACTTGCTCGTTCTCACAACGAGTAACAAACCAGTATGTTGACTCTAATGAACAATGGGGTAGTTAATATACCTTTTAATCACTATTACGGCTGGAAAGTCCACTGGGGCTGGGTTCCCCCGTCTTCATGTTGAAATTAAGACCTCAGCTCATTTGCAAAGCAAAGCCAGTGTTGCGGAAATACACACACACTGTATCTACCGCAGATGGTTTATCGCTCTCCTTATCACCTCTCACTATCTTGTTTCAGGTTTCACTCATATGTGTATAGAAAGAAGAGGGGGAAATGGCAGATATGAAGTCGAAGAGCAGAGGAACTGTCCCACACATTTAACGTTCACTTAATTGGAATTCCTTTTTAGTGGGGGGAAACGAACATTCTTGTTAATTCTGCTTTGAGTGAAATAGGGGGAAAAAAAGAGAAGAGAGGAAGGTGTCAATGGTTTAAGTGGTTTCAAAAATGACTAAATGACCACCGGGTACTGAAAGAGTAAATGATTAGCTGGACAATACAATAGCAATACTGAGGCCTCAACAAGCCCCTTAAATGCTTACTTCCCTCTTTCTACATCCTTTGACAGGGTCTCCTTCTCTCTCTCTCTCTCTCTCTCTCTCTCTTTTTTTTCTTTTGTAGACCAGTTCGTACTTCTTCATTCTTTGCATAATGCTGATCACTAATAAACCCATCTGAATGTGAGCCTTGTATTTCATTTTGGGTTGTCATTATTTTTTTCACAGTACATGTTCCTAAGAAATCACAAGAAAGGAACCATTCACCACCTCACTCCAGAAAAAAAGTCAAATGAAGAGAAAAAAATGCAATAGCAAATGTGGGAACGCTTTAACGGGTGTTATTTAGTACTAATGATCATTACAGAGGGTCTGGAAAGGGTTACAAAACCTTTTTCTTCTTGCATTGCTCATACTTTGGGGCAGCTGGTGGCCTAGTGGTTAGGGAGTTGGCCCTGTGATCAGAAGGTTGTGAGTTTGAATCCCATCACTGCTAGTGGCACCACTGAGGTACCCTTCAACAAGGTACCGTGCCCACACACTGCTGCCCGGGCGCCCCTCATTGGTGGCAGCCCACTGCTTCACTTGGTGAATGGTTTAAATGCAGAGAAAGAAGTTCACACTGTGTGCTGTGCTGTTGTATGTTCACGCGTGACAATAAGGGGCCACTTTACATAAAGATTTAGCACTTGGTACTCTCCTCTGGTTCTCACACTGTCCTGAAACATAAATATTTCCTCATATTGTAAGTTGAAACAGTAAGGGGAAAATTCAGTAGTTATACCCCTTAATCAGCTTTAATCTGTGCACTTTTTCCCATAATTTTCCTTAGTTTCCTGTATGGGAAATTAAGGTCGAAATTAAGGTAATTTTAAGGGGCAAAATTAAGGCGTTTGGTTTTGTAGTGTTGAGGGCGTTCATCGAAAGAAACTGTTCAGGAAAAGATTCTCACGGGCGAAAGGTCATCCACAAGAGGTTGTTTGTTTTGTGGTAAAAAAAAAAGGGTTATTATCAAGTGTTCATAGTATTAGAGGATCAGTACGTATTAACGCTTATGTCACTGCGAAGGGGAAATCAGCGCGCGTGTGTGCGCGCGCGTGTGTGTGTGTGGGGGGGGGGAGTGGGGGGGTTTGGGGCATTAAAGCATAAAAGGCGACTCTCGGTTCGTCCGACAGCATACCAGCGCGCAGACACACGCACGCACACACACACACACACACACACTCACACTCATATACACACACAGGGATACACGCAAGCACACAACGGCCGGCGGACAAGGTAAGTGTGTCCTGCACCTTCACACAGCCTGAAGAAACGCACACATTACACTCCCAGTACAGCTGAGCCTGTTCACACACACAGGAAAAAAACATTCTCTACTTCAGATGCAAGATAATGTAAAGCAACTTTACTCCAGTTTTACTCCAGGGCATTTCAATTGACTCTTTTATCTTGAAAGTTTCCCACAATGTAAAGAGCTACTGTTGGGCTCAGTTGATGTAGAACAGGTTTTTAAATAGAGACACATGGTGAGATGTTCATTCTTTCATTTTTAAATGTTCAAGTGCACAAACACTCTTAAAGGTGCCAAAAAGGGTTAAAACTATTTACTTCTAATGCAAGATAATGTAAAAACATTTTATTCCAAGTGATTTTGGAGAATTTCTATTGGTTTGTTTATCATGAAAGTTTCCCACTGTGTAAAGAGCAACTGCTGAGCTCAAATGATCAAGAACAGTTTTTTTAAATAGAGACACACAGTTCTGTTCTGCTCTTGTGCTGCACCATGGTCCTGGAAGCACGTTGTTTCGGTTTACTATGTACTGTGTGTATATGGTAGAAAAAACCTACTTGACTTGACTTGACATAGTCAGATGTTTGTACATTCTTTCTTAAAGGTGCCAAAAAAGGGTTATTCCTGTGATGCCTTATAGAAGAACTGTTTTTAGTTTCCTAGAGAACCAGCTGGTGGTTTTTAAAGCATCAGTTTTGGAAATGAGATGTGTTTGTGTGAAGATTGTAAAGTTTTCAAGAATCTCCACATTGTAAATGTTCTCGGAAGAACCCTTAAATTGGTATAGAACCTTCAGATCCTGTGGATCTTCTTAAAGCCTTTAAAAGTTTCTCCACACTCCCAGATCTCTTTTTCAAACATTCTTTTTTAGGGAGCCGACATGGTTCTCATATTACAAATCTATTAAAATAAGTAATAAAATATATGATTATTATATTATTGGTTTCACTATCACTATTTTATTAATATGATAATACTGCTATTAGTATATATGACTAAGAACTGAAGTGCTTACAATTACTTTCTCTCTTCCTCTCCCTCTCTCTTCTAATTTCTAATGACTGTCTTTACTCCATAGATGAACACTGTATTGAGTGCAAACTCTTTTCTCCTCTTGTGCATCATACAAGTGTCAGCTGTGGACAAATTTCCTGAGAAATGTAAGAATACATGCCACACAAACACACACACACACACACACACACACACACATATACATAAACATATATATATATATGTATATATATATATATCTTCATAGTCCTTATGTTTGCATTTGTGTTTGTGTGTGTAGTTGTGTTAGTTCAGATTGGTGACAGTGTCACCCTGAGCTGTCACACGCCTGAACTGACTGTAACATGGAAGTCTGGTGATGAAGAAGTAGAGCTGTCAGAAGAGACCGTAATTGACGGTAAGAAGCTGATTCTTCATGACCTTCAAGAAGACCAGCTGGGAAACTACACCTGCTGGAGTAATGGCAAAGTAGTGGACTACACCCACATCCTGCTTGACATGTCTTCAAAATTTACCGGTGAGATCAAGTGGTCAGCCCACAGTTTACATTAAAAATACATGATGACAACATGCATGACATATAAATAATATTCATTACAGTCTGTGGTGATGCATCTGCCCACATGAGCTGAAAGAGTATTGAAATCTTGAGTATATGTAATATATTCTACATTAGACAAGTTAACCTGGAAAAAACTGAACATCCTCATGCAACAGAAAATTGTTTTTGGCCTTATTCTACATGTCACAATAACTAATACACATGGTGAACTGTAACTATTAGAGCTAGGCTATAAAAAGCGAGGAAAAAACTCATCTCTACACTAATGCCAAGTTCTGCTAGTGCCCCCATGGGATTTTAGTGAACATTTTTTGGCCGTTCTAGTTTAGTGTGTGACATACAAATGACCATAATTTACCTTGGATGTAGCTTTCCTGTGACTCCTTCAGTAAAAAGTGCTGGCATAGAGCTGCCATAAAGACTAAACTGAGGTGAAAATTGGCAGAAAACCATACTCTTTTCCAGAAAAACTCAGTGAACAAAGAACAACACTTTCACTCTTGCTTGTTTAAGTTCAACCATGATACTGCTGAATAAAAAAAAAAGCATAATCAATTTTCAGTCCCCGGACACGATCACGCTTGATCATGTTTTCGTATTTTATTATTCTTTTAGTACCATTAAAGTTGAAGACAAAATTTTATATTGTAATTCAATTTAACTCAACAGTTTGTTGATAGTAGTGTAAGAATAACTGAATATCTTTTCTTTTTAGATTCATCCATAATGTGCACTGCTGAAACGTTCAACTGCACCTACAAAATTTCCTGCAGAATGGACCAGGCTGGCTTCAATGTTTTCAGACTTTGCAATAAACGGTATACCCCCACAAACATACACACAAATACACACTTCCATTCTTTGTACATAACCAAGCAAGACATATTATACCACATGCTTTTGTAGGGACGGCAGCACCTGGGTGCAGCGTTCTGCAGATGGTGCGTTTCATCTTACACACACCACCAATCCATACGCAGAGGAGGCTGAACGGTTGGTGGTGACAGGGGAGGCTGTGTCGTCCTCAGGGCGCTACTTTAAAATCAATTACAGCTTCTATCTCAGAGACATCAGTAAGTGTGTGAGGAGGGACTATGTTCCCCGATGGTTGTGCTGCTTGACTGTGTTTGGTTAAAATGTGACTCCTGTCTGTTCTGTCTGTTCAGTTAAGCCTGCCAGTCCTGGAATCGATGTGAGCAACAGCCAGGTCTTTTTAAAGCCTCCTGCCACTTGGGCTAAGCCCCTCAGCTACTACCCTCTTGAACATGAAATTCAGTGCATGCGACGAGATGATGGAACGGTAACGTTGGTTTCACCACACACACACACACACACACACACACATACACACACACACATGCATACACACACACAAACACACACACACACCATTGTTGAAAAAATGCATTATTAGAAGTGTAATGATTCACAAAATTCATAATTCATAGTTATATTTGTAATAATAGAAGCAGCATTACTCTGAGTACTTTAGTTTCTCCAGTCTGCTGAATTTATCGTTCAGTACCTATGAGTACTAAACTGAAAGTCTCATTCTAACAGACAGCAAAATATGATATGTTAATTGTAATGTATCGATCTGAAAATGGCAATTCAACTGGTGCTGGAATGTTAGCATCAATATAATATGTAATAAAGTGTTATCTTTTATTTAGCATTATTACAGCCATTTGAGTCGGGGAGTAGCCTCAGTAGCCTCAGTCTCTCTGGGAAGACCCTCTGTTTCAACATCACTCAGTTCAATGATAGCTGACGTAACAGAATCAACAGTTAGCGTTATCCTCTAAGCATGCTGAGTTGTCAAATGACATTGACTGAGAAGCAATTTGCGTGTGGAGACTGGGTTCACATGACTCAGAGAACCTACTACCAACCCGACGAGTGTCGGTGTTGTCATGTGTCTGGGGGAGTCCTGGCTAGCAAGTGGAATTGGACAAAAACTAAATGACAGAAAACAAACAAAAATCACCTCCCCCCCCCTCAAAAAAAAAAAAAGAAAACAAAACAAAGCTTGGTATGTTGTTTTTATGTCCCTTGAAAGTGTAACCAAAGGGAGAGCTTTCTCAGCAATGTTTATTCAGATACCACAGAGAAAAACAAATCTGATTGGAAAATTTTCCACATGGTGTTCCGAGAATTTAACCGAACTGCCATCCGTGGCCGGGAGTCCAAGCGAGCATAATTGGCCTCACTCTCTTTTTCTGCTCCCATGTTAGCTAGCATGGGCATCGGAATCAGAGGGACCCACTACCAACCCTCCCAGGGTGGTATCGTGTTATTGGGAGAGTCCTTGCTAGAGGTTGGAATTAGACATGACTAAACAAAGCTTGGTGTATTTTTTTCTTTTCTTTCTTTTTTTTTGGCAAAACACTTGTACTGAATTGCCTTAAAATAGTCAAATCAAATTCAATCAAAAAGGTAGGATTTTATGTTGAACGTAAATGGAATCAACACCCCAACACACACACGCACACACACACAAAGTATCATTTTATGCAACCTGAATTTCTTTCTCCTCTTGCAGGAGACTTTTTGTGAGTTGGACAGTAACATGAAGGTCCCGAAAGGCATGAGTAAGCTGAGGGTTCGCTGCAGAGACTCACTGCTTCTCTCTCAGTGGAGCGACTGGACACCATGGCAAAATGTATCACACTAAAATCCGAACCCATACCTTCACCCTTTCACACCTGCTGTCTCTCTTAACCTGGTTTCTCTGCTGTCTCTGACTTCTCCCTCTGTCCCTCCCACACATACACACACACAAACAGGCTATTATTCCTGTCACAACTGTCTGTCTGGAACATTTGCGTGTTCATGTTCCTCATGTGACTGTATGTGTTTGTGTGTGAGTGTGCATTAGCACATATATTTATGTTTGTCCTATTAAAACCCTCTCTTCTTCTGTTCATACCCTGTCCTTGTATTCTTGTAGATGTGTGAGCAAAGTTCTGCATTCCTACGATGACTTTTAAATGCATGTTTACATACAGACAACAAAGAGGATCATGCAAAAAAGTTAAACCGCTAGGGCTATAGAAAGTTTAGAAATTCATGCTTAAAATTGTGTCACTGGTTTTTCCCTTATTAGTGGAGCATTTCAAGAATGTTAGGGGGACTACCTGTCACTTATTCCTCAAGTTTTTTAAACATATTTTAAACAAGTATAGATCATTCAGAAGTGAAGAACATGACGAAATAACAACAGTGAAATCTATGACGTCTATGGATAACACCTTCAGTGGCCATGTCAAGGCAAAGCATCGGAGTAAAGAAATGTATATATGTGTGTGTGCACAAAAATGCACATGATTTCTCTTTTTCCCTTTAGGTGCGCAAGAAAAGAAAACAGAACCAAAGGACAAAGGCTGGGACAAAAAAAGGCTCTCGTTCCAAGAAAAAAAACAACCAACTGTAATATGCTGTTTCTGAAAGTAGTCTATACCAGTGATTTTCAGACTGGCGGCTGTTAGCCCCTGAGTGGCCACAAGGGGATCTATAGGGGAAATTTTCCAGACGTTGTATCTTTGCTTAGTATTTTTTGTTAGTTAGTTAAATCTGCTTTGGCCATTTGTAAAAAGTGGTACCTGTTTAAAATGGTACATGTACAAACCATTAAAATGTGATGCAAGTCAACTAATTTAATCACAATTCACAGCCATTCAGCAGCCACTTATAAAGTTATCTGTTATGTCATAGAACAAAAGATGCATGTCTCTTGTATGAGAAGGTCAGTGATAGATGCAGGGAAAGCTGACTAAATTAACAAAGTGATGGGTGGGGGGTAATGAGCTGGCATCGCAGGGGTACTTAATGTCCACAAAGGGGACCTTAGACTAAGAAAGGTTTGAGTACTGCTGGTCTACACTGTTACTTTTCTAGCACTCACATTTGTTTTACTGAGTGGAGTGATGCATTCCTTTTACTTTTACAGGGATTCTGTAAACCCTACACTGTTTTAGGCCAGCTTTACAGTCTGTGTGTTAAGTAAAGCGATCACTGTGTGATCATATTGATTCATTTTGTTTATTGACCTACACTGATTAGCAGGGGGCTGCAGCAACTGTTAGCGTGCCGCTCTATTCAGTTACTCAAGCATATCCTGAAAGAAATGTCTGAATTTTTTAATTATCTTGCATGTGCATTTGGCCTACAGAAGGGACAAATATTGTTTTTCCATTTTATATTCGTACAGGAATACTTTTTCGTATTTATTTGGTACAATATAGATGATCCACAGTGCTCACATATCCTATGAAGGATGCAAAATAAAGGGTATATGAAAGGTAAAAATGTTTTATTAATAACTTTGATTGATCCTCATATGTCCTTTGCCTCTGTGCCTGGTTTAGTTTTCGGCCTCCCCTGGTGTGCCTGTGATATCTTTCGGATCTGACCCATCCTCATGAGTGATGGTTGACACTTGTTGCCGCTGCAGAAGGCTCTGTTCCTCTTGGCCTGGGTCAGCAGTGACAAACAGCCAATGGTTACTGTCCTGTTCTGCTTTGTGGGAGTCCAGGAAGGTGTGAGCTGTGAGCTCATACTCTTTACCAAGCCATGTCCTACACATGTTGGAGAAAGAGACACACACACATCAGCCCAAACACACAGAGCAGACAGGACCTTCAGTTAATTTCTGCTATGCATTTCATCATAGAATAAGCAGAATGTTTTGTCTGTTGCAATCAGGATCCCTTTCCCTTCCACACATATAGATACATTGGACATAAAAATCGTTTAAAATGTTTTAGATGCCCTTACCAGAGCACATGGTTGGCCAGGGCAGCCAGACACTGGTTGGTTTTACAGTGGGAGATGAGTACCTTGGTGTTCACCTGTGGATGCAAAGCCCCAAGTACAGAGGCAATGAAACGATATGAATGTGTACATGTGGATACATGTTAAAGAAATCTTGAGTTTTTCCAAGGTATATGCTTTTCACATTGTAATAGCATGGTAATTAAAATAAGCTTATTTCCATAAGCAATATGAGCAGCCCTGCACCACAAAGGGCTCTTCAGTTAAGTAGCTTTAAAATTTATTCCTGTCAATCATGACATTCGTAGAATAACATCTTTAGAAGGCGTCATCAAGAACTTTGCTTTCAAAATATGATGTATATACCACTTAAACAAACACTGTACATACAATTTTATTTATATGTATGTATTTATGTATTATTTAATTTCTACATTTATAATACTAACGAGTCATCTACTGTGAAAGGAGTCCTTTTCTGGATGCTTTTAACGTACACATGTGTAATATGTCTACAGATGAATGTTTCCCCCCTTAAGAAAATAAATGTATACTAAAACAACTTCTCCAATTTCTGAGCCAGTTCCACTAATGAACAGGAATATACTTATTTCCCCTAGAAACTAGAAAAACTAAAAAAGACAATTAGGCTTTAACCAGCTTTAACCAGGTCTCTGCAGTCAGGTTTTTGGACAAATGACACATTTACTGTGACTAAACCAGCTCGGCATGCGTAGTGTCTGAGCACACTCCCTGCAGAACTGAAATTCTACACAACCTACTATGAGTCATTTCTTTATGTTATTTTACTTTTTAAAATAGTTATCTTACTTTCTCTTACAAATACGAGTAAATAGGCTGTGCACTTGTCCGGCCTATTTAAAATGTTACATATTATATGATAAATTTTGATTTCTCTTTGGTCATGTTTATCCCTGACCCCCACACTGGTTTCTACTAAAATATTTAAAATTGTTTTATTGGTGTTTTGTACTTGTTTTTTAGTGATTTCCAAATTTAAAAGGCATTAGAAAGAGGTAAATGCTTTGTATCCAGATTTTTGAATGAATGCTGTTGTCTTGGTACAAACCAAATGTTTCTTCTCTAAATATATATTTTAAGATTTATTCAGATTTTCTTATCTGTAGACCTCATGTTTACCCTCATGGTAATTAGTACATGCGCTTGTTTTCACGGTGGTATGATTACCTGAACGGGGTAGCCTTCATGCTCCAGCCGTTCCTGTGGGTCAAAGTAAACCGCCTTCCACCAACAAAGGTAGTCACACTGCTCCACTAAGCTCACTTCCTGTAGTCGGGACTTCTTAGCACACTTCTGGAATGTTCTGTGGTCACTGGCCAGGTAAAGCTAAATAGAGTTACACAGTTCACATTATTTAGGAAAACTAACGTCCTTTTCGGAGGCTTTTATAACACTTAATTGTAATAACAATCTATTAACAATATTCTCCAAACTATCTAAAATGTACTAAAACTCCACAGATCTTCAGCGTTGTGAAAAGCTGTGAATCTCAAAGTAGTTTTTTTTCTTCGGTCAAAAGGTTAAAAATGCAAATATTGTGTTTTCAAGCGTGAATCAGCTGGAAAAGGACCCAGAAGTGAAAAAGATTCCCCTTTTAGACAAGAAGAATTCCCCTTTAAGACAAGATCACGCACACACAAATTTGAAGCACATTTTCATGAGCTCATCAGCAGTTCTTTGTGAGTTTACCTCTCCAGTGAAACCTGCAGTAGTTCTCAGGGCAAAGCTTTGATCATATCTGAGTATCTCCCCATCTGGTGTCCCATCCACACTAGACCACAAACCACAGCAAGAGGAAATGCTCATCAGTGAAAATGTATTTGCGTATTCCTGTATCTGTGTGAATATGTGCATTAATGTCACCGTTTATATGTATGCGTGTGAAAATGTTCACCTGGTAACAACAAGGGCATTCCTCACACACGGCTTTAAACTGCTGGCCCCACCCACCAGGCAGGGTCCCTGAAGGTATGGGTCAGAGCTTGTTTGTGGATGCGACCTCATATTGCTGAGGTCAGCAATGATGCTGAGGCTGCAGGGCTCATGCGAGTCATGCCTTGCTCCTCCAGAGTTGACCAGCATTATGGTGTCTCCAAAGCGCAAAAATCCATCTCGTGACACAGAAAGATATACCTGAAAAACAAAGTTCTTTTTATTTTAATTCTCCATGATTTAATAACTTCATATTATTAATAATGTGTGGTGTAACGCTTAAAAAATAACTGCAAGTCTTGATATGCTGCATGTTTATCCACTAGGGGGTGTAAAAATGCCTCACTGAATCATAATGCATAGCTCTGAAGGTGACTGTCACTCTACATCAGTTTTATAATGCTAAAACTGTTTATAAGTAGTTATAACAATACATAACAAGGTATGCAATCATATTTTGGCTCAAATAAAATCTTAAAATGTTATTAATCTGAAGGCAACTGTGGTAAAATTTGAGATTTTCTGATACACCTAGATCATTTCATGCAGAACATTAAATCAAATTGTTGTGAGAGATTTACAACTGATTATGCAAACACTATAACATTTCAAATGTTTTAACTTTCTTCATTCTCTTTTTCACTTCCAGGTTCCTGCACATTTCAATCCTAATAAAGATCATTGGAAATGATCATTTATGTACCAAAATTCATTTACTTTAATATTTTCGCCTTTTTCACACAAGAAAATATGAGTATTCCGTCATGTAACAACGCTCTACTTAAGCAACAGGGCTGGGCAGAGACCTTCAGAGGGACAAGTGCTTAAATGAAGGTGGGGCTGGGGGGTAGGAGGTAAGGAGGGAAGTAAAAATATGTTTGGGGGTGCAATTAAAAAATTATGTCAATCACCATTTCCCCACACCTCCTACCCCCCTGTGTTTATTTGAGAGAAACGAGGCAAGAAAAACAACAGACCAAGACCAATAAGGGGGTGAGTTTGGACATGAAAATGCCTCAATCTTCTGAACTCTTCCTGTTTGATCCCTTGATAATCTTGGCGGTTCATTCAGTCTGTTACTGCTGCTTCCCTGATGCCCACTGCTTCTCCAGGCTGGTACTGTAGCAATAATTAATCCTCATGACACACAAATGTCAGTTGTCTTTTGTTCCTTGCCCATCTGTGCAGCACTCCCCAGGCCTGGCCACTAGTGCTGGAGAATATGAGTGAACACTGGAAAGGCTGTCTCTTTTTGGCTACCCATGAGGAGCTGTTCTGGACAACAGCCTGTGGCTGCATTTGGAGCTGCTCTGTAGTTTAATCCAAGCCTTTTCCGAGAATTCTTCACAGTCTGCTGTCATACTGGTGGAACTATTCTGAAGTAAGCGAATTCAGAACCATGCTTATTTCATGCGGAATGCCCTGCTATTACTTTTTAGCTACATTAGCTGCATAGCTCTAGGGCTAAACTGAAAAGACAAATTTCGGACATGTTACGGCTAATCGATCACATTTAGGATTAGATGGAATATGTACACACTGGATATTTCTGTGAACTTTTTCTTTTAGATACTGTCTGGACATTTGTGTCTCCTATTTATAGTCACAAATTAATAACGCACAATAAAAAAGTTTTGTCACACAGAATTTTATTTTTTCAAACCATTTTATTCACCTCTTGCTTGAGGAATTTAATACTGCTTGCAGGGGCGGATCTAGAAAAATATTTATGTGGTGGCAAGAGGGGGGCAGGAATTTTCGAGGGGTGGCAACGTATGGCAGACGTTTATATACTGAATTTAATCACAGTTATCACCAGGGCTCCCAACTTTTCCAA
>JBBPCZ010019776.1:0-14475 GCA_037974445.1 Brycinus macrolepidotus
CCCCCCCCCCACCCCCCCCCCCCCACCACAGCAAGTGCACTGTGTGACCCACGTTTTTCTGCACGTTCTCTTGCGTGTTCTCCTATGTGTTCTCCAGAGCGGTCTCCTGCGCATTCTCCTGTGCGTTCTCCAGCACATTCTTCTGCTCGTTCTCTAGCTCATTTTTCTGTGCGTTCTCATGTGCGTTCTCATGCGCGTTCTCTTGTGCGTTCTGCAGAGCGCTCTCCTGCATGTTCTCCTGTGCGCTCTCATGCGTGTTCTCCTGTGCGCTCTCCTGCATGTTCTCCTGTGCGCTCTCATGCGTGTTCTCCTGTGCGCTCTCATGCGTGTTTTCCTGTGCGCTCTCATGCGCGTTCTCCAGAGCGCTATCCTGCACGTTATCCTGCGCGCTCTCCTGCACTTTCTCCTGCACTTTCTCCTGCGTGTTCTCCTGCGTGTTCTCCTGCGTGTTATCCTGCGTGTTCTCTAGAGCACTCTCCTGCATGTTCTCCTGTGTGTTCCCTAGATCGTTCTCCTGCGTGTTCTCCAGCATGTTCTTCTGCACATTTTTTTGTGCGTTCTCCAGCGTGCCCTCCTGCGTGTTCTCCTGTGCACTCTCCCTTGTGTTCCCCAGTTTGTACTCCTGTGCATTCTCTAGTGTATTTTCCCGTGCTTCTCCTGCATGTTCTCCTGTGTGTTCTCTAGAGCGTTCTCTCTTGCGTGTTCTCCAGCTCGTTCTCCGGTGCGTTCTCCAGGGTGTTCTCCTTCTCGTTCTCCAGCATGTTCTCCAGCATGTTCTCCTGCACGTTCTCCAGCATCAGGCACACACTCATTTAGAAGCTATCTCTTAAAAATAAATGTGATAGAAAAACCAAGAACCTTTCAATGGATGCTTCTTAAAAAAAAACCCTCTGAGTAAACAAGACGTGAGTTTGGAAAACCATTCGTGTCAAGAGCCCTTGAACAAATAAAGAGCCGTTTTATTATTGAAAGGTTCTCGAAATCTTTACACATGCACATTTTTCGAGTGTCGTTCTTTAGGAAACCATTGTGTGTCTTCCATGGGCTGGTTCTCAGTTCTAGCTCTTTTGGCCTGAGCTTCAGCATCACCATTCAGGTTGAAGTTCCAGGGAGTGTTACGGCCCTGTGCTGCCTTCTGAAAGGGCAGCCAATCAGAGAAGAGCTCATTTACATATATCGGTCCTAAGGGCACAGCCTGTTCAATTCTGAGGGATAAACAGAGGCTGGAAAATGGTGTGAGGATGAATTATGATTATATTTTGGGTTCACAAATCCACACAAATGTGAAACAGGAGGAAAACATAGAACACCTCGGCCAGTCAGGATCTTAAACGGTTAAAGGTTAAAATAATTAGACTTTTGTTGGATTACATGAAGACGTCGATTCATCAGAACATCCAGTAACTCAGCTGGAGCTGTGATTGGTCACCCTGTCAGAAACACTGTGATAGGTTAGAGGCTCATTTGCATATTGCAGACTGTTGTGATATCAGTGTTGCAGAGACTGTGATACATAATCACCATAACTAACAAACAATGTATTCTGCAGTTCTACTCGTCCTGGACCTCCGGGTTCCTCTGACCGCACTTTGAGATCCATGACCCCAGTTTTGAGATCCATGAGGTTGTTAAAGAGAAGAAAATTGAGAAGCCGATGAGAACAGCAAAATAACCTCTGTCTTAAGTTGATTTTTTCTTTTGCTTCTTATTTCTCCTAAAAGGGGGGGGGGGGGTAGAAGAAACAAGTGAGCCTTCAATAATCTCCAAATAAGATGATTTATTTCTCATGAGACAAAGAAGAAACTGTTGTGAGCAGTATGATCTGAGTATCTCATCTGCCGGCTGCTGTGCTGGGTGATCGGATGTCGTCGTTAGTTATTAATGAGGATGTTTTACAGTTTCGCTCTGGTGGCGATGGCTCCTCGGGGCTGCGGGACAAGACGGGGGACAGACTCGCTAATCAGCAGGAAAGCCCGCAAATCCTCTGCTGCTTTTAAGCCCCTGGAAATCCCACCAAGTGAAGTAGAAACTAATTTGGAGGCCACGGCAGGTTAAACCGCTCCCCTCCTCGGCCCTCAGCTGGCGAGATTAGCAGAGACGTCCTCGTCCTCGAGTTCCACAGGAGCGCAGAAAATGTTGGAGCCTTCGGACGTGCTGGAGGATGGCGGATCCTCATCTGAAGTAAGTGTGGCTGGCTCGTGCCTTCTTGGCTTGGTTTGGTTCCGGATCTCCTGAGGGATCCGTTTGCTGAAGGGCTGCACAATATATCTTCTGCTTATCGTTATCCGATATCGGCCTCTGCTGCTATATGCAAAAAAAGCCTCTAACCAATCACAGTGTTTCTGACAGGGTGACCAATCACAGCTCCAGGTGAGTTACTGGGTGTTCTGATGAATCGAGGTCTTCACATAATCTGACTAAAGTCTAATTTTTAACCATTAAAGGTGTTGGTGAATCGGTGCATGAATCGACGGGGCTAAACTGCTGTAGACAGTGTAAGGAGATATATTTAAATGCATTTATATTTATATAAACAAAGCACATCAAACTTAAGTCCTGAACCTGTGAAGAAACAGGTGAAGATGATTCCAGATGATCAGGTGGTGATCCGTATACTTGTGGTGCTGAATGCTGAGTGGTTTTATCTCGGCTCCTAGATATCTTTAGGCACTTTGCAGCTTGTCACAGTAAAACATCTGTTCCCATTTCTTTCATTTAATCTCCTCAGTTCTGCCAAAGATGCCAAAGATAAGTTTGACAGGTGTGAAAAGTATTTTTGGACCAACAAGGTGATTCAAAGCATGAGGCGTGGCTCAAGACTTTTGCACTAATGTAAATATAATAACGTCCCTTTGGTTTTTTGCATCAGACATTAATGGTACTTGACGTGTTCACTGGCCCCATTAAAGCCCCCTGCTGCCATGTGAACCAGCCTCATCTCGGTAGCGACACATTTGTAGGGCCACTGTGTTCTGCGATCAGTTTCTGATCTCTACTGCTGAGGCTCAATCTCTCAGTGTGGTGAGAGCTCACACCGCAAAAATGAACGTCCACAGAGCTCCTGAGTGAAGACAATAGGATCTTGACCGCATGCATTCCTGAGGGTCACGTGACCCCACTGGCAGGAGATCCTGTGTGGAGCGGAGAGGCCTGCAGAGCTACTGCTCGACCCAGAACAGGAGACCTTCATGCACATTAACCATATGGGAAGCTCAAGTTGTTTATCTGCATGTCCAAGGAACCGATCCAGCGTCTTCTGCAGTCGTTTCTCAGGGACCCGAGATCTCAGAGAGCTCCGGCCTGCAGGAACCAGAGCAGGAACACCAGAGTTTTCCCAGAAGATCTCTTCGCAGAGCGTGAGGATGAATTGTAGTCTTCTGTGGCACATAAAAGCACATCACAGAGTTCAATCTTTGAGGGGGGGTGGAGGAGATGTTTTCGGTTGGGTCATTGAAGTTATTGTTTTTGGTTGAGTCATAGTTTTTTTTTTTTCACCCCAAAAAAACCAAAAAGTACAACTGTTACAACTGTAACCCGAACCCAAAAATAGTCAATCAGCTGAGACATGACTGGTGTCTTTCTTTAGCTTTAGCACTGAGCCAGGGTTGCCAACGTTTCAAAAAACCTTGGAGTGAGATATTGGGACGGACAGAAGTGGGGGGGGTTTGGTTCTTGGGGAGAGAGATACCTTGAAGTGAGATATTGGTGGGGGTGTGGCCGATGTCGGGAGCGGTGAATGGCGACGGATGGACGGACGAACGGATGGACGGGGGGGTGATGGTGGTGGAGAGATACAACCTTTCTCGCTTTGCGTTTTACACATGCTTATCATCTATGTGTAACAAATAAACATCTTTGAAACCGATGTTTTCAGCGAATCATTTTTTTACATGAGTGAAAAACATTACAACACAGAAGAATGTCAGATTTGGCGTGAGATTTCTTTCTTGCACGTGAGAGTGTGAGATTAAGGCTGAATGCGTGACTGTCACGCCGGATGCGTGAGAGTTGGCAACCCTGCTGAGCTAGAAAGTGAATGTAGCTAAGCAGGGTTCCTGCTGGGTTTGTCCATGGCGACTCACAAGGCCAACATCTTAGGAGGAAAAAGTGTTCAGGTAGGGGGAGTAGGAGAGGAGAAAAAGAAAAAACTCCAAACATGGTTTGGATGGGACCCAGATTGGCCTGATATTCCCAGATTCAAGCCTTTGTTGTACCATACAGTTTCAAACATAAAACTAGAGTATGTTGTGGCTGCTAGGGTATTGCTGTGGTGTTCCAGGTGCTTGAAAGGGTGTTACTAGGTGGTCACTACTGTATTGCAGGTGATAGCTAAAGTGTCGCATGCCAGTTGCTAGGGTGTTCCACGTGGTCGCTAGGTATTGCACTTGGTTGCTAAGGTGTTGTTATACGGTTGCTATGGTGTCCCTGGTGGTTGTGACCATTAAAAGTGGGCTTAAAAAAATAATACTAAATTATCAGTAATAGTAATGATAAAACGTAAGAAGAACAATAGTTCTTGCACAAGTGTAAAATATATATACAAATAAATGCTTGTAGGGGCAACATGGATGTGTGGCTTGGAGGAGAGTTTTGAAGTGACCATTTACTGAAGAGGGCTCGCCTGTTTACAGCCTGTGAACGCCATATAGATGTTAGCCTCTTAGCTTAGCAACTGTATTGAAATTAACCCTCTCAGTGCCAAACGTGCATGGCTAAACTAAATCTGATGGGAGAGGGGTCCTGATTTTTAGGCTGAACCATCAGGTCTCAAGCTTCTTTGCTTTGCTGGACTCTTTTGTTTTGCTGTATTGGCTGCAGGTTTGGGATGTGTGTGTGTATGTGTGTGTGTGAGGGTGTGGAGGAAAGTGTTCAGTTCAAACGCCATGTGGAAGTGGGTCCGTTGATGGGAGGCCTCATCTGGATCAGATCAGGAGCAGGGAGCAGTTTATTGGGTTCTGCATGCTGGGCTTACCAAAGTGTGTGTGTGTCTGTGTGTGTGTCTGTCTGTGTGTCTGTGTGTACCTCCTCATGAGTGCACTATTATTAGCAACAGCCTGAGAATTCACACCGGGACCACCTTTGCACATCCAGCATCCAGTGCTCAGGCCCAAAAACATGAAAAACACCTGATTATCCAGGTTAAACAGCCCCAGGTTAAATGTACAGGTTTTTGTGACATCACAGAAAAGGGGAATTGTTTTTTTGAGTATATGTAGGCGTGTATATATACATATATATATATATATATAAAACAGAGGAATGAGTGTACACTTCCATAGTGTTTACTTATTACAACTCGTTTAGTATAAAAAAGCGAGGATGTTAAAGTTTGAAACTTTATATCCATGCATGTGTGTGTGTGTGTGTGTGTGTGTGTGTGTGTGTGTGTGTGTGTGTGTGTGTGTGCGCGCACGCGTGTGTGCGCATGTGTGTGTGTGTGTGTCTCAGTCCTGCCTGTTCTGCCCTGAAGCCTGAAGGACCTGCTCTTGATCCCACCTGACAGTTCAGCACAGCCTGTAAAGGAACGGCTCGGAAAACGAGGGCCTTTCACTATTGTTCCTGATGGGAAGGAAATTGGGCCTGGTGGAGTAGAAAGTTCCTGTCTAGCCAAGGAGTTGTTAGCGGAATGTGTGTGTGTGTGTGTGTGTGTGTGGGACAGTTTTATTGATTTATTTATTTATTTACTTTGTTGTTCTTTGTTTTAGACCGGAGCGAGGCTTGAAGGTTCAGTCAGATTGTGTTAGCGATACCAGGCTCCGGTGTTTTCCTTGAACTTTTTCCCTTCTGAGAAATTTACAAAAAGCACAAAGTGTTTCTTTTTTTTTCTTCATCAGACTGCAGTAGGACATCACTGTAAGTTATAAGATCTCAGTTCTCACCGCGGTGACGAACAACTGACCGAGTCCGCACTCCGCTTGCACTGTACGGGACGCCCCGGGCCTTCCTCGCTCAATTAAGCGTCCGGATAAAGGTTACCATGACAGCAGTGATCTCCTGGCACGCGGGGGGGCCGCTGGCAGAGTGTAGAACACTACACTGTTGTATTGAACAGGACTGTGGATTAACTCCCCCACTTTCAGGTTCCGCCGTTTTTCACAAATCGAAATGTATGCATTTAGGCTACCTAAAGGGGAACCCCACCCCTCCTTCCAAATTTCCACATAATTCAGTGGCTGAGACAATTTTCCACACATGTCTGTTTGATTTGTGCTTTGGTACATCAGAAGAGTGGAAATGGCACCATAACACGTTTCCTTTTCCAGTGCTTATTACTGAAATCTTAAAGGTTAAAAAGTTTCAAAATTATCAAAATGTCAGCAGAATCCAGTGACTGAGACAATTTTGCATGTGTGTTTGCTTGACTTGCACAGTTTTACATCAAGAGAAGAGATGGCACCATACCAGTTTTTCTTTTCTGAAACAGATACTGAAAAGAGGGGAATACGCACAAATGTTCACATAATTCAGAAGCATCTTAAAGATGCTGAAAATGGTTCTTTGCACCGATGCTGCAGAAGAAACACTTGAAGAACCTGATGGATCTTTAATGTAAATGAGATGTGCAGGTGTGAAGAACTTTAACAGTGAAATTCCTCCAATTTATCAAACCAATTTAATGGTTAGGTCATTCTGGGTGAGTTTGATGTAAAACGGTTCATTGTAGAGACGATGATTTCTTTACAGTGGTGGTGAATGGAACCAGACGTCTCCAACACAAGTACTTTTATTTACTCTCCAAAACTGTCTCAACCTGTTTCCTTTTTTTAAAATGTGTTTATTTAGTTGTTTATTCATGTATTTTAACTCAGCCACTGAATAACGTGGAAACCGAATGTGGTATGTCTTTATTAGTTTTTAGCAGAGCTATCTTTTTAAATAATTTTGTTGCGGCTGTTGTCTTGCTCCTCAGAATTCAGCAAAATACACCTGTGCCCAGAACACACACACATACACCTTAGGTACCCTAGGTGCCTTCCTACCTGTGCTATAAATAGCTCCATATTTACATACAACATAGTCACTGTTATGGAAAAAGTGGGGCATTCCACCTCCAAACATCACCATTTTTCACACCCTCACCCTCCATTAATGACAAAATTCCTCACATTTGCAAAAAAAAACGTTCTCTCGGTGACTCACCGTGACGTATCGCCTGCTCCTGATTGTGAGCACTGTGACTGAAATGTCACTCAGTGTGTGAACTCACAGAAGGTCAGAAACCCTGTGGGTCGTTCGTGTGTCTTCACAAGCTGCCTCCATGGTGATACTGGTATTTCTTTCCAGGTTCATAATAGTAGACCATAATAATATGCTTGAAGGGAATCTTGGGGAGAAAAGGACATTTACACCCTCCTAGACTTAATTAAGTTAGAGCTGTTCACAGAGGTGAATGGAACCAGACGTCTGCCTCTAAAAGCTTCCTCACATTGTTATTTCACGAAATGGTTATGGAAATGGCCGCCTGACGCCTGAGACATTTGAGGAGATTTTGGTTCTAAACCTAAACCCATTCATGGTGGACTTATACATGCAGGGCATCATGAGGCAAAGTGGACCCCAAAGAAAAGTGATTTAGTTCAGATTGTCCACTATTTTACCATCATCAACATCCATATTAACACTCAGAGACACATGGAGCTTCGATCGTGGAGGTCGATAGTGAATAAAACGGCTGGATTTGTGTTGGAGACGTCTGGTTCCATTCACCACCATTGTAAAGAGTCTCTGCAAGTTAGTTTCACACCAAACCAGGCACGTGCCGAGGGGGGGGCGGAGGGGGCTTGAGCACCTGCCCCTTTCCTCTTGGGTACCCCAAGTGCCCTTTTCTTGAGGCATTTTTTGTTTTTGTTTTTGTTTTTGTGTGGAGTCGTGTCTGTGCCCCTCAACAATAACATTTAACTATTAATTACGATTTCGCTAAATAAAAGGATCTGGCTTGCATCAGTCACCAATCATTAACCAATGCTCACACGTGACGGCAGAGCGCGCTGGTTACGAGCCGGGAACAAGCTGGCAAAGAGCATGCGCAGTTTTACCGGCTGGGCGGGGCGGAGCTGTTAACTGCACAAGTAGTGGCGGTCATTAGCCGCTAGCTAACTGGGTAAGGGTGTCATGGCCAGCAACGTTGTGCCCCTTTAGGTAAAATATAGGCTACGTTTCCTTTGCATTGTCCCCAACTGATAACAGTGATACAGTATGATGCAATTGCATATTAGATTCTTGATGAATGTGGGTTGTTGTTATTCAGCCTGGTTCTATGTGCCCCTTTTTCACTTTGAGCACCCGCCCCTTCAAACATCTCTGCATGGCCCTGCACCAAACCCACTCTAAACCCGCTCTGTTTACTCTCTCTATGCTTTAGACTGAACCCTTTTTGTAGAACAGTGTCACATTCATAACCGTTTCCGTAAGCTTTTAGAGGTAGACGTCTGGTTCCATTCACCACCACTGTGAACAGTTCTGACTTGGTGAGTTTCTTTAGAACGCAGAATTTCTTAGCAAGTTAATTTTGGAGAAATTTTGAAAAGTTGTTGAAGTTTCCATTGAAGTAATATCTGATGGACTGTTTGGTTTCTGACAGTGTTTTCTATGAACATGGATTAAAGTACGGACACAATTGGAAGGTGGCCTTTTGTTATTAATAGATGTTCCTGCCTTTGAATGTTGTTGATATGTGTGTACTTATCCCTCTTTTAAGGCTTCCCTCCGCCACCCAGGGATTAATGTTCTCATTAGGATCAGCAGTTAACAGCAGGGAGGCTTTACCTTCTGCTCTACAGCGTTCATTAGATGTTCCTTCACACTCTGGGGCCTTAAGCGACGTCCTACTTGGGGTTTCACTTTCCTACTCATCGTATTTTGCGTTCAAAAATGAAAGGGATTGAATACATTTTAATCACGAAAAATTAATTTTAAGCCGCAGGGGGTCTTAAGCGGCTGCTGATTCCACTTAAAGCAAGAAACGACTTGGCGACGAAACAGCTCGGCGCCCTCAGGGCCGAGGAGCCTGTTACACACCCGTTAGGGCTGAGATTTTTGAGTGGAGAAATCAGCAGCCGCTCACAGCACATTTTAACAAACCGGATGAAGAACATCCTGCTGATCTGAAACAAAACAAATAACTAAAGCTGTTCGGTTCCAAAGTCAGACATTGGGAATTGGAGTCAATTCCTCTTGGTTCCGTCAATTCAGTAAATTGAGACACGGCAGATGTAAGATGCAAGATGCTTTATTAGTCACATACACAGTTCAAGTGAAATGTGTCCCTGAATCGATCCGTAAGACAATAAATTCATCATATAATTTAAATGAAGGGGAATTTGGAAAGGCTAAACTAAGGTAATGAAAATATATAGAAAAAATATATGTTCCAATTGAACAAATGTTACAAACATTACAAACAGAAGCAGGATCTGTACAAAATGTGACTAGATAGAATATCTGTGCTGTAAAGGGGGCGAAAGGTGGAAAAACACCCTGGACAGATCACCAGTCCATCACAGAACACACACACACACACACACACACACACACACACACACAAATACACAAAATCACACCTAGTCAAGTTTAGTCAGGTCAAGTCGAGTCAAGTTTATTTATGTGGCCTATTATCATACACAAGGGTCATTCGGTGCACTTTACAGAAATAAAATACAAATATTTATAAATCGGGAAGCATACAAATAAATAGTAGAAAAAGAATTAAATATATAAAAGAATGCATAGCAAATCAAAAAAGAAGAATAAAAGTGCGAAGGAAGCATCTCCAGTCCATCTGATGCGCAGGTCTTTGGACTGTGGGAGGAAACTAGAGAAACCGGTAGAAACACACAGAACATACACACTGGCAATCGAACCCACAACCTTCTGACACTTCGAGGCCTGGAATTGAACACAGAACCTTCTGGCTGTGAGTAGACAGTGATTCAATAAGTGTTTAAGTGTCAGTTTAATTAAATGCAGAACCGGCACATCCAGATAGACGAGCTACAGCAGCACTTTAAGAAGTATTGCACCCCCCTCAATTGGGCTATGTTACCGTCAATCCAGCAACACAATTGGATCAGAGCACAGCTGGATTTGCAGCAATTAGCATGTACTTTAGTCCATGTTTATTACATTACATCACATTCATTTGGCAGACGCTTTTATCCAAAGTGACTAACAATATGAGGAAACACTCAAGTTTTAGGACAGTGTGAGAACCAGAGGAGAGTTCTAAGTGCTAAAATCTTTATGTAGGGAGAAGAAGATGTGAGCATAATCAGAAGAGCAAGTGCGGTATAGGATGAATAGTGCATCAGGAGAGGAGGTGCTCTCTGAACAGATGAGTCTTCAGGAGCTTTTTGAAGCTAGAGAGGGATTATTCTGCTCTTGTCGCCTTAGGCAGCTCATTCCACCAGGGCAGAACAACAAAAGAGAAGAGTCTGGACTGGGTTTGCCTTGTGTGTAGGGATGACAGAACCAGACGATGTTCCTTGGAGGAGCAGAGGGAACAAGTAGCAACATAGATGGATCATAGTGAGTCGTGCAGCATCAGAAACCACATAAGCAAGTCTGGACATTTCCACAAGGTGGAGCACTATGCAGCTCCCTTGTAGTTCCTGTGCTAAATCTAGACACCACACGTGTGTTTAGTAATGGGTGGGTCCTGAGATCTGACCTGCAGGTCGCATGAGTTCGGTTCAGCTTATTAAGAAATTTTGCAGGTGCAGGTTTGGCAGGTCAAGTTCGGGTTTGGCAAGATCATTTTTAACATCCAAAAACTGTGAGAAGGTTGCATCAGTAATGAAGTTGGAAGCAAACTATACGGGAATGTAATTGTGTGTTTTAGATGTGCAAATGATCAGCAGCAGTTCTGCTGCAGGGTTCTGCTGTGGGTCATGTTCTGCTGCAGGGTTTTGTTGCAAGTCAGGTTTTGCTGCAAGTCAGGTTCTGCTGTGGGTCAGGTTCTGCTGCATGTCAGGTTCTGCTGTGGGCCAGGTTCTGCTGCAGGGTTCTGCTGCAGGTCAGGTTCTGCTGCGGGTCGGGTTCTGCTGTGTGTCAGGTTCTGCTGCGGGTCAGGTTTTGCTGCAGGTCAGGTTCTGCTGTGGGTCAGGTTCTGCTGCAGGGTTCTGCTGTGGGTCAGGTTCTGCTGCAGGGTTCTGCTGTGGGTCAGGTTTTGTTGCATGTCAGGTTCTGCTGTGGGTCAGGTTCTGCTGCAGGGTTCTGCTGTGGGTCAGGTTCTGCTGTGGGTCAGGTTCTGCTGCAGGTCAGGTTCTGCTGCAGGGTTCTGCTGTGAGTCAGGTTCTGCTGCAGGTCAGGTTCTGCTGTGGGTCAGGGTCTGCTTGCGGGGTTCTGCTGCAGGTCAGGTTCTGCTGTGGGTCAGGTTCTGCTGCAGGTCAGGTTCTTCTTGCGAGGTTCTGCTGTGGGTCAGGTTCTGCTGCAGGTCAGGTTCTGCTGCGGGTCAGGTTCTGTTCTCCTCCCTCCACTCCACTCCTTATCCTCTTCTCCTGCCTCTGGTTTATTCCCAGCTCCTGCTGGTATTTCCTGAAGTCTGTTGTGGGGGGGTGAGTGTGTCTGACGCCCCCTCCCCTTTTCCTTCAAAACACAAGTATTCTACCCTTCTCTCTCTCTTCCTCTTCTTCCACCTCGCTCACCCTCTCTTTCTTCATTGCCGTTTTTTTCTGTATGCTTAAGCGTTTCGGCTTGGTCAGGTTCTGAGTGTGTGTATGTGTGAGAGTGTGTGGATGAGTGAACCTCTTTCCCCTCCTCTGAGGTCGTTTGTGCCCGGCGCTGACGGAGTGTGTGTGTGTATCGGCGGGCTGCAGCATGGTAAGTGGAGTGTCTGTGATCGGAGTGGTGCAGTCAGTGATGAATGACTGGATTAAACCCCTTTCTCCCTCTCTGTCTCTCTCTCTGTCTCTCTCTCTACCTGACTGGCTGAATGAGTCTGAGCAGTTATCCCAGTGCGCTATTGGCTTCGGTTGCCAGGTCCAATGTTCTGAATTGGAGTTCCGCCGGCCCGGGGGACAGGGAGGGCGTCTGCAGGCAGGTGGTGACGATTGGTCACGATTGTTGGAAGAGATCATAGAGCAGGTTGTTTTTTAATTGTTTTTTGTGTTTTTGGGTCTTCTGAAGCTGCATTGCTGTCAATTTGACAATAAATTAAAAGCGCAGCTGGATTTGCAGCAATTAACAGATTCTTTAGTCAATGTCTGTGGATCACAGTGAGTAGTGCAGCATCAGAAACCACGTAAGCAAGTCTAGTAGAGATTATTGGACCATGCTTACTGGTGAAGCTCCCATTTCACCAGCCTCACTGTTCATCTAGACAGTTGATAAATATTATTTTCACAGGTGCCTAAGACTTTTGCACAGTACTATATATTTCTGTCAGTTTGACAGTAGTCATTGGATCAGACCACTTCTGGATTCGCAGCATTTAGTATGTACTTTAGTCCATATTTATGGATCACAGTGAGTCGTGCAGCATCAGAAACCACATTAGCAAGACTAGTAGGGACACATCTACACTGTGCTTACTGTTGAAGCTCTCAAGACATTAGCCTTGTATCATGACATGTTGTAGTAATGCACATAATCTGTTGGAAAAGGGAGATAGCAGGTTGTTTTTTTGATTGTTTGGGGGGTTTTAGGGTCTTCTGAAGCATCTAAGCTGCAGAGTTTTCCAGGAAATTCCACCAAATTTTTTAAATTCCTGGTTCAGTCACTGAGATGAACACAGCATGGGTTTGGTGTGAAACGGTTCGTTGCAGAAAACTCCCAGTGGTGGTGAATGGAACCACGGGTTGTGTATCGATACGGTACAGTTAGGAGTGTACTGATACTGATATCGATACTGATACTGCTCATCAACACTCTGATACTTATTGATGCTCTTATTGGTGCCACTCTTATGCTGATTTCTCCTGGCACCCAATGGGATGTAGTTGTATGTCAAACTAAAGGCATTTGACATAAACATGTTTTGTGGGTTCTAGATTAAACCCAGCCATCTTAAGTGTTTAAAAGTTTTTCCATGTTGTGTGTGTAACAGACATAAGTTTGTAGGAGACATAAGAACATACATGTGAGTTTGTGTGCAGCATTTCTACAGAGGCTCCTTCAGTAAAGAGTCCTGGTGTAGAGCTGCTGCTTTTCACCACACACACACACACACACACACACACACACACAGGTTACACCAACTGACACATATCCATTGCTTCGACCGCCACTCCCATTCAGTCAGTGACACATTTAGATCCTCCAGAAGGACTAGAGTGATGTTCTCTCAGCTGGTCCCACCCACTGTAGACCAGACCGTGACTGGCTGATTCCTCTTCCTAATATTGTTAGTGGTTAATCTGACATGGTAGGACTTCAGTCCAGCTCCTGAAGACCTGATCTCCAGCTCTGTAGTGCAGAGGTCTTGCTGAGATGGAGATATATCGGCTCTGTATAAAGCCACCCCTGACGTATCAGCCTGGCAAGGACCATGCAGCCCTCCGGGTGTTCCAAGAGAAGCTGGAGAGCAGCTGCCAGACAGGGAGACTGACAGCTGGGGTAAACAGAATGGCTAAATTTGCATCATGGCCCTCGAAGACGGAGCTGTGAGGAATTCGACCCTTCTTTCCTCCCAAACAATAGCAGCTGAAGAATGTGCAACACTTGGCTCTCTGTGACCCGGCACCATGGAATTACATCTCTCTTGAGTGTGTACCATGTCCTACACTGTCTCTTACCATCAGAAACGTCTTCATTTCCTAATCGCTGCTTCCATACCAATGAAAGCCTTCTCCTGAAACTGAAGGTCCAACTCAAGAACTACTCAAGAACCCTTACTTTCCTGCAATGCCAGTACTCTGTTACCCGTACTCTGTTACCCGTACTCTGTTACCCGTACTCTGTTACCCGTACTCAGTTACTCATACTCTGTTACCTGTACTCAGTTACACGTACTTAGCTACCTGTACTCTGTTAACTGTATTTAATTACCCATACTCAATTACCTGTTCTCAGTTACCCATATTCAGTTACCCATACTCAGTTACCTGTACTCATTTGCCTGTACTTAATTACACCTCAGTTACTCGCCTCTGATTGGCTGAGAGACATTCTGTTAGCTCCAGTGTCTCCCAAATACGGCGTTCTGACTGAATCTCTTTTAGCATCACTCCGCCTCTCACCTGTAACCTAGAAACAGCAACCAGTCGCTACAAAGAACCATAATGAAGTTAATGTTAATAATCTTGTCAAAAAGAGCTGTAACCAATAACATCTTGTCTAAACATCGAGAAACGTGAGCAAACGCTGATGACGAAACCGAACCAAACCGCTCCGACTGGTATCAAGGGTTCGTCTTTATTTTCCCATGTGGAAGATTAATAATCAGTAACAACATAATGATCAATCAGTAATCCAAAAATAAAAACAAAGAGCCAACCAAGCCATCTGCGGCAATCACGTATTATATTTAGGGGTGGGACT
>JBBPCZ010019825.1:0-14471 GCA_037974445.1 Brycinus macrolepidotus
GTCAGGTTCAGGGACTGGACTGGAAATGAGAGGCTTTGAAAGTCCTTTAGGAAGCCTGGAGAACTGTTCCTCAAGACCACATTAAAAATACAAGAAAGTCTGGATATCTGGAAGCAAAATAAGAAGAAATGAAGGGTGATCAAGATCTTTACACAGTTCTCTAGATTTGCGTATCTTGGGACAACTTCAAATTGCACATGACTCTTTGGTTATATTGCTTAAATAGGGCATATAATGTAAATCACTTTGCACATACTAAAATTAAAATGATTTTACTAAAAAATTTTAAAGTAATTGGCAGCCTTGCATATCTTCCCTACACTGGGTTGGTTTTACTTTCTTTAGTATGTTTGAAATGTGCAGTGTGTGGCTTTATTGTGTATGAAAATGCAAATTTGGGATCTCTAGTTCCTAATTAGGCTATTTTAAGCCCTCAAGCCCTCTGTATGCAACTTTTGTCTTTGAAATTGTTGTTCACACATTGCTTAGCAGTTGGCCAAATCGATTTAGTTTGCATAATCGGCTTTATCTTTTTAGTCTTTTCATTTCCTATCTCCTTTTCACCTTATAACTGTTTTATTTGATTTTGTGTTTAATCGTTTAGCAGACTAGTTTTTTTATTATATCATTAATGATAATTGCTGCACTCTTATTTTTCTATTTGCTGTGTCATTACTTTAATGACCTCATTTCTCTCATTTGGTTCATTAATTCCTGTTTTCTGGGTTTTCTCTCAGCGCGTTTGGAGTTTAAATGAAGGTTTGTCCTCGAGTGAATCGATACTGACTGCTGATCTTTCTCTCTGCAGAAAGAGATTCAGGCCATGAGCCAGTGCCACCATCCCAACATCGTCTCGTACTACACCTCCTTTGTGGTGAAGGATGAGCTGTGGTTGGTGATGAAGCTTCTCAGCGGTGGTAAGCGAGCACTCTTTTCTCATTTTTCAGTCTTTTCAGTCTCTTTATCACCCACTCTTACTCTTATTGGAACCATTCTATTCCATTTTCTGAACCTTAAAATTTTTTTTCTTTCAGCTACTAGTTGTCATTATATGTTATCAGTCTAAGCAAGGAATATTTTCATTTTAAATCCATTTGAGTAACACCTACAGCTGTAACATTAAAACCATCTGCCTAATATTGTCTAAGCCAAAACGGCTCTGGACACTTGATGGTCTTCTTTTAGCAGCAGATCCTTTAAATCCAGTATGTTTCAAGGTGGAGCCTGCATGAAACTGACTAGTTTGTCCTGCATGACTAGCACATCCTACAGCTGCTCGATCTGATTGAGATCTAGGAAATTTGGCAACACCTTGAGCTCTTTGTCATGTTCCTAAACCTTTCCTGGACAGTGTTTGTAGTGTGTGGGGCATCGTCTTGCTGAAAGAGGCCACTGCCATTAGGGAATACCTTCGCAATGAAGGGGGTGTACTTGGTCTGCAACACTGTTTTGGGAGGTTGTTCATGTAAAAGTAACATCCACATGAATGCAGGACCCAGGGTTTCACAGCAGATCATTGCTCAGATCATCACACTGCCTCATCTTCTTCCTATAAAGCATCCTGGTGCATCTCTTCACCCGGTAAGTGAGTCACACACACCTGGCCGTCCACATGATATAAAAGAAAACATGATTAATCAGACCAGGACACCTTCTTTCATCACTCCATGGACCTAATCTGAATCTCACATGCGCTGGTGGACGGAGTCAGCATGGGCACTCTGACTGGTCTGCAGCCCGATACGCAGCGAGCTGTAATGCACTGTGTTCTGACACCTTTCTATCAGAGCCAGCGTTTACTTTTTCAGCTGTTTGTCCTACAGTAGCTCTTCTGTGGGATCAGACCAGATGGGCTAGTCTTCACTCCCCTCATCAGAGACCCTTGGGTGTCCGTGACCCTGTCGCTGGTTCACTGGTTGTCCTTTTTTGGACCACTTTTATGTAGGTACTGACCACTGAATACCAGGAACACCCCACAGGACATGCTGTTCTGGAGATATTCCGGGCCAGTCATCCAGACATCACAGTTTGGAGTCCCTCAGAACTTTACATTTGCGCATTTTTTCTGCTTTCAGCATCAACTTCAAGAACTGACTGTTCACTAACTCCCTAATATATCTCACCCCTTGACAAGTGCCATTATAACAAAACAATCAGTGTTATTCACTTCACCTGTCTGGTTTTAATGTTGTGGCTGATTGGTGTATGTTGTTCACTCGGACTCGTCCTTAACTGACTTAGACTCATGACTTCGGCCTTGAGATTTCAGCCGGAGGAAAAAAAATACAAACAAAACTGATGAAATCAGGACCTCCAACCTTTAATGCAGAAAATGAATAAAACTTTGTTTCCAACCTTGTGTGTGTGACTGCCTGTCAGTTTTGCTTCAGTCATGTGCACTTATTTACTACAAAACTGTTCTCCTGCAGCTCTCAGCAGCGTCTCCTCCAACACTGCTTTAAATAACAAGCGTTTTATTACAGAAATGCCTTCAGTTTAGGGCTGCAGTTTAGAATATTCTCATTTTTGAATATTATCAAATAATATCTTGAATATTGAAGGGTAAGGAAAGCTTTGCTTTGTTAACTAAATGGAAAAACACATTGTTTTGCTCTTATTACTGTTGTTGCTAATGCTATGAGTGACTATTGACTATTACTAGGTATTATTACAGTATTGTACTTAGCTAATCTGTCAATGTGGCCACTTCAGATTCACGCTTTAATATAAAGAATAAAAATTGCAATAATTTATGGGGTGTAGTGATAGTCAACTCATGATTCGGTTCAATAGATTATTCAGGGCTATACAGATTATACAGTTTCTCACTGTTTCTCACAGTTTCTGCAACACCTCTAGAGGGCGGCAGTGAGTGATGTTTGTTTATTTGAGCTTGAGTTGTGTCTGTTGTCAGTTGGGAGCTTTTGAGTATCAGCAGCTAGAAAACAAGACGACTAATCAGCCGCTTCAGACTTTACTATAAAAAAACAACATTACAATAGTTTGAAAAAAGGCCAAAAAATCGTAAAAAAAAAAAAGGCGTCTTCAAAATAAAACCATGTTTTTGGGGCATCCTGAGGTTCGTTGGTAGGCAAGCGGTAGGTTGTGTCAGTGGGGTGGAGATGGTTGAGGGTGGCAAATGATTTCAGGGGGAGGCGGTTGGTGGCAGTTTCGTTTTGTCTTGGGCTTGTTGTTTTCGTTTTATTGATACTTGGGGGGGATCAAGCAATAACCTCCTCCAAACCAATTGTGTTTTGGTACTTTCATTGAAGTTTATTGCATTTCACATCATCTCAGCATCCAGTGACTTTATCGCACATCACACGTCGCATTGTTCATCCATATTCTGCAGTCCTAGAGCTCATGCAGCGATTGTAGCACACAGTAATGAGGGTTAAGGCTGGAGAGGGATCTGCGGGGCTGTTAGCTGGGGTGTGCCAGGGGCTCCCTTACTGGGCTAATCACCAGGCTGAGACAATAACAGGACAGAAACGCACTGCAGCGGCAGCCACACGCTTTGAGGAAAGTGAGAGGTGACAGGAAGAGGAAGCTCATTAGCATTGCACTTGTGAATCCTGAGCAGATCTCCAGTGTCTGTCATTGTCATGGCAGGACCAGCGTTATGAATTTGTTTTACACACAGAATATCCATGCGCCCAAAATAGCCGTGCAGTGCGGAGTGCGGGGCTGTTGATATGTCTCAGCTGTGCTTTATCAGGTGTGATCAGCAGACAGGGAGATTACAGACTGTCTGAATGGTTGACGGCAGAGATGCAGCCGGTTCCCCCTAAATCACCCAGTCTCAGTAATGGCCGTTCATTTATAGCCTCCACATCTCCTCCTTCGGGGGGGTGGGGGTGTTCACATTTGCTTGTATGTTTGGTTTCAGGGTTTACACTAAAGGCTGGACGATATATAATCCGTCAGTCATTATCATGATATCCTCCTCTGCAATACTGATATTGTGAAAGGCTGCAGTATGCAATCGAACCTTTAACCAATCACAGTGTTTCTGACAGGGCGACCAATCACAGCTCCAGGTGAGTTGCTGGGTGTTCTGCTAAACTGAGGTCTTCATGGAATCAAGCAAAAGTCTAATTTTTAACATTGAAGGTGCTGGCGAATCAGTGCATGAATGGGCTGCAGCCAGAATAAGGAGATATATTTAAATGTGTTGTTTTTTTGACATCACAAAAACTGTGATTTGAGAACGAACTGTTTTCGTAGCTTATTTTCCATGTATGACATGAAGGTTCTGGACTAGGCTATTACTTGGCACTGATAGAACACATCAAAAATGAACAGATTCAATAGAAAGCTTGTTCTCCTTGATGCATCGTCACATGTCTGCGATGCATTTTTGCATCAGCATATCATGAAATTACGAAGCATTGTTACACCCCTAGTAATTTATATGGCAATTAATCACCAGATAACATTTCCCAGTAAAAGTATGATCACATGATTTTCATATTTTAAAGGTGAGATCGCTCGACATTTTTACTGTTTAAGTTTCCTTTTGTTTACTGGTTTGGTTAATATTGTGTGCACATATTAATTGCGCTATTACAAATGAACTTTAATATGAGTATGAGATGCACATATGTTGTCAGATGCCTATTTGAATGTCTGTGTATGATGTGGGCCCGTTGCCAATGCAGGCATGTATTGTGGCTTGTCCAAAACAATCCCACCCAACTTTTTCTAAAGCCTGCCAGGTGTTCTGGCCGCTGTATGATCATTACAGTCCAAACCCAGGGCTTCAGTCAGGAGGAACAAAGTACTCTTGCATGCCTTGGATGGTATTTCTGCATCTTAATGTATGTCAGTAGGCTCTGTGCTGAAAACCGTGTCTTACTGAAACTCTTATCTCCTGATCTCGATTTACAAGCAAAGCCTTTCTCCGCATCTGTTGACTTCCTCCTGAGCACATCTGAATTTGAATCATGTGGCTGAAAGTTTTTTCAGGTCAAACTGTGAGTTGGTAAACACACTATACAGCCTTTCTGTTGTATGACTAGATTGGCCCCAAGGCTGGTTTATATACTAGGGATGTATAATGGAAGTTAATATGCCTTAATATCACCATAGACTTGTTAAGAACATATAAAGTCAATGGAACTTGAACTCTTGAATAGGAAATCATAATGTGTTATGATTCACACCACCTTATTTCTGACTGAGATCGATGATCTAAGATAGTGGGGTGTTTTCACTTCATAATAGGAGTGGTGGGAGGAGGAGGTGAAACAAGACCTTGATTCATTTTATTTTTTCTGCTTTTTGGTGCACGCTATATTTTGATTATGGGAAAAAATGATACCTTATGCTTAATATGACCGGGGACATCAACTAGCTGGGTTGCTACCCATTTCCCCCACTATTTCAGTGAGATTGAACTGGTAATATGTGCTATTGTCAGACTGAATTGTTTGTAGTGTATGTAAATGTTACACACATTAAATTTAGTTGCTACACAGCTGTAGTCTACTTATTGTGGACTATGATTCTTCGATTTGAAACTGATGATTCAGTTTCATTGATTTTGGAATGACATCATTAATTTATAATGATTATAGTATTGACTCATGTCAGTAACAGAATCCTCTTATTTGGAGAACTGTGTGGAAAATAATTGTATTAAACAGTTAAATGGGTTCAAGGGTCGGAGTTCCTCTTTTTTTTCCTTTCTTTGCTTTAAATTTTATTTCATAAGGATAAGACTCCAACTCTCATACTTTTTCTGCTACTATTTTTATCATCATTACTATTATTATTATCATCTCTGAAAGTGTTTCAGATTCTTCTAGCAACAACAAATCAAAGCCCTTCAGTTCATGCTGGAAATTGTTTTTTATTAAACTTAAAAAATGTAGACAATTTTAATTAAATAAGGATTTGATTATATTAATAAAAATAAATGGTCAATTTCCTTACCTTTGCAGAATGGCCACTAGGGACCCTGCAGAAAGGGGTTTAAACAAATAGGCACCACTTATTAATAAATACACTTATTAATAAATTTAAAGGGTGAGCTGATATATCTGAATATAAATTGGATGAAGCTAATGACTGTAATGTTGACTGAGAAGATAAAGCAAGACCAGCTGTTTATATGAATGTGGGCTTACAATTTGACAAGCTTCCGCTCACTGTTTTCCTTGTTATTTACATGTTAGAACTGCTTATTTATGATTTTAAGGTGATTATGAATTAGTAACTTAATAAACCACTTTTAAACCATTATAAAACACTTTATAGTGGGTATTTTTAAGTAGTACCATTCTAACGTTTTGTGTATAAATACTGGCATATCCAGTAATTACTAACTGCTGTGGGACCACAGTTCTGTACCCACTTAACTATAGGCCGTAATGTAAACTCGAGCTTGGCGGGGGCTTTTAAGGGGGGATCGTAAATTCGCTTGGCCTCTTTCCCATGGTCTTAACCTACTGCTCTACAGCAGATGCTTCCTATGTTTTCCTGGCCCCCCCTTGACCTTCTCTCCTTTGCTGAAACACTGATCCGTCCCCAGCCGTTGGCCTGGCAGGCTTCTCTGCTCTTTGACCCAGTGGGGATGTGTGAGCTCAGCCTGCCATGCCAGCCCACGGCCTGCAGGAAACCAGCCACAGCGGTTCCAGTGGCCTGCGGACAAAGAGCCTTTGCCTGCCGTGGAAACGAGGGTATTGCTCTACGGCTTTCGTTCCAGCTCCACGTCTCATTCCAGCCACTTCCAGGAGGAACCTGGAGTAGAATCAAGCGTGTCTCTCTAACGCTTTGAATCGGGCAGAGCTTGAGTCTGTCTCAGCGGGGGGCTTTACATACACACAGCAGTCCAGATTAGCCTGGATTCCTGGCTGTCGGTTTAAATGCAAATCTGATTTTTAACACACTCTTCTCTATTTGGCTCTCACTCACTCACTCACTGTTTTCTGGGCGTATTGTGTGTATTTAAAATATCTGGTCTGTATCACTACTTAATGCCCCTATTTTAATGGAGCACAGATCAACACTTATTGGACAGCTGGGCTTCACGTCGTTTTGGTTGGTTTTACTGCGAGCTTCTGAGGGCTTCTTGCATATGCGGATCATCTCACCGTTTATTGGATTGCAGGCTTTTGCAAATGGCTTCAGTATGTGAAAGGCTGGATCTTGAAAAATTACTACTACCAAAACATAGGCCTTGATAAAGGTCTTATTCTATCACTGTTCAGAAAAGTAGGACTGTCACGATTACTTGATTGTAATTGATTACCTAAAATGTATTACAATTGATTAAAATATACATTCTCAGTGATTCCACTCAGCAGTTCCTTTACAGTTTGAATGATAAAGGGAATATGCAGATCATTATAAAGCTGGGTTCAGCAGTCTGAAGATTCTCCACAAGGGGGAGCTATTGTGGATATATGGGCTATTTATATATGCATCATTGAATGAGAGGAAACCCACAACAGCAGGATTTTAAAAAACAAATTTATTGGATAAAAAGTAAAAAGAAAAATGTAATAAACTGTGTAGGTGAACTTACTGTAAGGGATCTGCTGACAACATGTTCTTCCTTCAAATTGCTGTATATAGACTAAATTATGGAGAACGCACAAGTTATTGCCTCCAGCTCAGCAATATGAAGCTGCTCATTGAGGCTAATGGAGAGAGACAGATTTCTCTATACATTTGGATCATTCAATCAGGCATGAATGCTCTTTAAGGCAAGACATTACAGAACAACAAACATACAAAATAAGTAGTGTAAGTAATATACTGTAACTGGTGGTAAGTTTGGACAAAAACTGATTTCTCATTTGTTTGAATGGGATTTTTGCAGTCGTAGAAAAGAACTGGGTTTATGGGTGCAGCATGGATAGATCTATTATTCTACCCCTCAGATACTTTCCTCTTCAGTGGGTTTAAGACCCTGTGAATCCAGAGCCATACAGTCAGTCATCAGCGAGATTGGGGAAGAAGAAAATGGTGATGGACTGAAGGTGTGTGATCGGTTTAGAGAAAGTAAAGTGGCAAAGACCATCATTTTGACCTTTTAATCCTCATATCTTGCTACTGTATGTGGATAGTTTAGCTCCACTCAATCCTGAGAAAGCCTCCGTGACCCCCCTGCACTCTGAAATGAATCTGTTATCGAGCGGGCAGGAGATGGAGAACATCCTGAAGCGGTGCGGCAATAAAGCTGCTCGTGGCTTTGGCCTGGCTTCATGCCCTGGCCACACTGAGATAAATTGATCGGGCACGTTGCCCATTTCAGCAGCGGCACGTCTCGGGACCTCCGAGGGCCTCGTCTCCTCGCGCCGAAACCCCCACGCTGCCTTTCCAGCGAATTTTTTACCTCAGATGGTTATTGAGATCTGTGCTGCCTTCTCCCTTCTTGGAATTCCAGTTCAGAGAATTTTACTCCGGGGCTGTGGATGTGCCTCCACACCCCCACCCGACATGCAAATAGTTCCTGAGGGAAGAAGCAGGAGCAAGGCCGTTTCCCTCAAATTTCACAAGGATGGAAATGACATGTGCTGCCGCTTTTATCAGCACAGAAGTGCTTTTGTTCGGCCGAGGCCTGCCTGAAATCAGCTTAGGAGGATTCTTCCCTCGAAGTGACTTAGGGATGGATGTGGCTGTTCACTTTCTGGATATCTGAACTCATCCTTGAGCTTGTTAATAAGGTACACTTGAAAAACAGAACCTTTCAGGGAACAAACACGGTCACTAGGTTGGTGCCCTCAGTGGTACATCTTCAGTAGCTTCAGTTTGTAGATTGTAATTGAACTGTAATCCAGTGCAGTAAAAAAAAGTAGACTTTCAAAGTGAAAAGTAAACTACATTTCAGCTATATGCATATGCATTTTGCAAAGAAAGTACAAAAAAAAGGACAGTTAAGACACACATAATCCACCTGTATAAATAAACTAAATGTAAATTGTAAACTAGAAGTGAAAAAAAATGTGCAGTTTAGTACAAGGGTATTTTTTCATCCCTAAAAAATTGCAATGTCCAAATGTTGCATCGACGGTCAAGTGCAGAACCAACAGAACACTGGAATGTTATTGTGTGCTTTATATGTGTAGCAGCAGTTCGATCTAAATATAGAGTAAACCTATGAAAATACAGTAACTTTAAGGGTACATTTATGTTATTTGTAACTTGGGGGACTAAAATGCACCTCAAGTATCCTTTTTTTGGGCAGTGTGCTTAAATAAGGAATAAGTGGTTTGTTACTATAAATAAATAATTATAATAAGTGCAACACTTAGAACCTAGGAAATATCAAGACTGGTGTTGTAAAATGTATAGGTATATTGATATCGATTGACGTTGGTGTAGGTATATTGAAATCGGTGCAGTACTTTCCCACAGTATCAGTACTGTTCACATCAGACATGCTTTCATGCTCTTTTTACTCACATGGGCTACATCCCGTATCACTACTGAGGCGCTTTCCCATGACGACCTCATTAGCGGTCAGTTTGTACTAACACTTCATGCTGACCTGTACAGAGATTGGCAATGACTCCCGTTTTTCAGTAACAATGAAACATTTAAGGAGTCGTCTCATTAAACTGTCGTCCTGATTAATGCATGTCCTGTTCTTGGGCATAGAAAAGTGAGGGCTGAGCCAACTTTTAAGGCTGTTACCATAAAACCTAATCATGCCTCAGTATATATTAGTTTGGGCGGCTCGGTGTTCCCAGTGTTCATTAAAATAAAGAATTTGGTTATTAAGGTGTTTTCTCTCGTGCCGCTTTGTCCGGACTGCTAGCGTGAACACGAGCCTCACTTTAGACTGGACGAGCCTCTTCTTGACTTCTGAATGGGATGGTATAAGAGGCTTATGAAGAGCTGCATGGCCTCTCTAGGATTGTTTTATTGCTATAAAATCATTTTAAAAAGATTTATTTTTATTTTACATAAACAGATGGTAGTTTTAACACTGCAGTCAGTTGATTAGCCGAAAACTGACTGAAAACAAATCTTATGTTTATTTGGATAGGTCAGTTTTTCATCAACCTTTGGTGTCAGTAATGGTATCGAATATCAGTATTTTCCCTCCAAAGTATCGAAGTTGAAAACTGAAGTATCACTACACTTGTCAGGGGACAAGCAGCTGATGTTGTGTTTGTCATGTTGACAAATTTGTCCAACTTTGCAGCAGTAAAGACTAGTGATGTAACAAAATGTGTATGTATGAATGTATATGTATACAATGTGTGTGTGTATGTATATAATGTGTGTGTGTGTGTGTGTGTGTGTGTGTATATATATATATATGTATATGTATGTGTGTATGTATGTATGTATGTGTATATATATATATATATATATCTATATATATATATGTATCTATATCTATATATATATATATATTTATATATCTATATCTATATCTATATATATATATATAGATATATATGGACATTTTTTAATTAATTAATTTATTTGTCCGTTCATTCATTCATCCATATCTTATAGTAGATTCTATAATAGAAACCTTTTTGTTTTGTTTTAAACACTAAGATATCAGCCAAAAATAATGTCCCACTTTGGGACATTTGAATACTGTTTGTTTAAAAACGTAGCGAATATTGTTAAAATGCCAGTTTCTAGTTTGAAGAACCCCTTCAGTCATGGCCTGGGATGCTTCCGTCAGCTCACAGTGTTTCTGGGACCAGCCTCAGCCAAAAGGGCCTGGCCTCCCTTCAAGCTCCGCTTAAGATGCTAGCAAGCAATAAACACGCGATAGTACAGTTATCTTCTTTGGCTTCCGCTCAAGTAGAAATGTCATGGGGAAAACTACGGGATCAACTGTGTTGCTTACCTCGAAGCGTTTCCATTTCTGCTGAAAAACCTTCCTAAAGGGAGAGAGAGAGATAACATTCGATGTCTTGTTTTGCTTGATCTAATTAAAGGATGGTTTTGTAGAGACAGTGTTTCTTGGACCGCAGCCAGATAACTTGTGTATGTTGTACGTTGCACTGACCCTCGGATACTGGAGTCCATTACAGGGTTGATATCAAGGTTACGCACAAATAAAGCTGACTAGTGCACTCTGCTTGGGATTTTATTGAGTGAGTGAAGATCTGAAATGGATGTTTAAAGGGGTTATTCACTATTTTTAAAAAAATTAGATTTTTCCATTACTCCAGATGTAGTCAGCTAACCAAGATAAGCTTGGGGTTTGTTTGGTTTTTCGTGTTCTGGAGCTCTAAAGGGTAAAGCAGTCGATGCCCTTGTCACCGAAAGTCTTTTTGGGTGAATACTGGTTCATTGTTAAATGGGGATACCCAGTCTGTGACAGCTGTTTAAAATTAGAAAGCTGTAAATGAGATTTTTTGTGTTTATAACTATTTTTAAGGCATACAAGGTCTTCGTTGTAAGACACATAATCAGAATCAGAAAACTTTATTAATCCCGGAGGAAATTATTACAGTTCCTCTACAAAGGAGCCCACCAGGTTGCCATTTCCATGTGCTTACAGCATTTGTGTGTGTTAGTTTTTGGCTGAATTGATAAATTCAGTTTCATTGTATTTTCCAAATACATCAGATTGTCTGATATTTACATTTCCCTTGTTTGGTGTCAAATGAATGTGCTGTTCGCCCTTCAGACCTTGTCTCAAAAGGTATTGCAAGATTATGTAAAGTGGAAGATATAGACCCTTTACTCTATGAATCAGTTTGGTGAAATTTTAGTAGAAAAACATGTTTTAGCATCAAGTATTATAGAAATGACTCGGGTTTCCATAAACAAAAAGTAATGTTTGGGTGTTTGTGGCTTTTTTGTGAAAACAGCTTGACATGATCAGGAATTAACATTCACTGAAGTTAAATTTTTATTGATCTTTACCTCTAAAATCACAGTTGTTTGACACTATACGTTATATAAGATGCATTATAGAAGATATTCTTACAGTGTGGAAAATATCTACTGCAACATTAGTACTGGGGGTCCTCGGGTTACGACACAGTTTCGTTCCTGTGACGGTGACGTAACCCCTAAGTCACTTACCTATCATAACACAGTTGTAAAATCATAATCTAGAACATAGAAACACAGAAAAAGGAAAACCCCCTCACTCATACGCCGCGTTACTGCATATTCTTCCGCCGCGCGCAACCAAACTTGTTCACCCACTTGGTCTGTAAGTACAACGCTAACGGCGTAAGCTGAAACACTCGAGTCTCAGTTTTTTAAAGTTTTTATGGTAGTGAGCGTAAACTTGAAACGAATATATATCGGGACTGTCGTAACCTGACAGGGGTCCCCCTGTATATAGAATATTCCAAAGGACTTCTCTTATATATCATGTTTTTTGTCTTTTTCTCCCAATCAGGGTCTGTGCTGGATGTCATCAAGCACATCATCTCAAGAGGAGAGCACAAGACTGGAGTCCTGGATGAGGCCAGTATAGCTACCATTCTGAAAGAGGTTCTACAAGGACTCGAGTACTTACACAAAAATGGGCAGATTCACAGGTAAGGTTCTACCTACACACACAGTCTAGAACGGGGGCCACAAACCTCCTCCTGACATTCCTGCCATTTTAGCTCCAGGGACTTCTGATGAAGTTCATTAACCAAAGTAGGTGTTACAGATTGTGGCTGGAGCTAAACTTTACAGCAGTGTTTCTTAAAAAGTTTAAAATAAAAAAAAATCTGATTTTAAGGCCTTAAAAAGATTTTAGATCTCACATTCTAGGTCTTAAATAGCTTACGTTGAGGTCTTAAATGTCAATATGTATTTAATACTATTTATGTTGTATTTTTTTTCTTTCTTTCTTTCTTTCTTTTTTTTTTTTTTTTTTTTTTTGCTACAAATGTTTTGGCGGCACAGAATTCTCTGATGGCGCAGTGTGTATCAGTTCCGTGTTGTAGTTCTTTCTTTCAGCGGTCCAGATGCAGCGCATTATAATAAAACTACAAACGAGACCAGGGTGGAACTGATAGCTGATATAAACTTTACAGCCCGCTCGGAATTTACCGCCGTCGGCTAAGCTGGACGGTGGCCTTTCGTCTGGTTTTCTTAGGTACTGTTATTTGATTTTACATTAGTCTGTATGGGTAAGTTGAAATAGGTCTTAAATTTCATTCATAACGGTCTTAAAAGGTTTTAAATTTAGCTCAAAACCTGCAAAAACCCTGACTCAGGAAGGTAGATTTTCAGGGTCTGGGTTGATGACCAGTGTTTCAAGCAGATTTAAAGAGCCCATATAATGGAAAATTTTCTCACATTATGGAATAAAAGGAGCTTCAACTTTCAGTATATGCTGTTCATCACCCTGTCTGGCTGGAAATGACCTACATGTGGAAATTAAGCTACAAAACTAGATTACGGAGAGCTTAATGCTTTTTTGATATCACAAAAACCAACAAATCGTAGTATATGCATCCATTTGGCTTAAAGTATTTTGCCCCAACCATTCATGATGAAGGTATAAGGTGTGTTTCTTATAGGACTTTTGTTTTAAGAGATGAAGAGTAGTTGGAAAGTGGGCTTTTGTGCAATACAAAACCACATAAGCATGTGTGAACCTCTAGAAAAGAAACAAAATGCAGAAAATCTGGAAAATGAACCCTTTAATGGAATTACGTTGACAATTTTTTACAGGACTTTTTTTTTTTTTATTGTGTAAACCTCTATTTAATGATCTGTCTATGCTGAACAGAAGTATATTTTAATGATTTGAATATTACTCAATTAAGGAAATAAACAAAAGGTGAGTTTGAAAACCTCTGGTCTAGAATAGCCTAATGATAAGTGAGTCATTACCTTCAAATGTTATCCCAAGACTGCAGTAGAAATGAATGAGATTGCTTGGAAGGCTGCCAGATGTGGGGAGCTGCGGTGTGGATGCACATACGGGAAAAATACGCTTACCAACATGATGTCTTATTATACTCTGCTCGTTTACGGGAGCAAATGTATGATCTACAACTGGCCCTATACTTGGCAGCGGACATCACACAGCAGAATAAAACCTCTCCTCAAGCCTCATAGGAATAGACCGTCATGTAGTTATTAGCTGCGGACAGTCTCGAGGCGTGCTCTCTTGTACGGTGAGCTCAGCAGTTTTAAAGCTTATGGGGCTCCGGAGGCATTCCTCCCTCACAGAGAAAAGAGGAAGGACAGCACTCAGCGAATCGATCGGGTATTTGCACAGATGAGCCACTGAAATGCCTTCATAGACAGAGATGAAGATCATATTCCCATTAACCTCAACCTGCAGATGAATAGAACCACAGAAGCCAAGTCTCCAGTCATAGTTCTCCTGGGAGGTTCTAGTGAGTGGGGTTTGCTCAGGGTGACACTCAGATTGCAGTTAAGTGTGCCTAGACCACTGTTCTGCAAAAACTTGCACATACTGTATATATGTACTCATATAAATATTAGGGGTGGGAATTTAACACGTTAATTGCGATTAATTAATTTGAAAAAAAATAACGCGTTAAAAAAAATAACGCATT
>JBBPCZ010019895.1:0-14467 GCA_037974445.1 Brycinus macrolepidotus
CGGTATGCAGCATTTGCAGCCATACAAATTGCAAATGTGGCATAAAATGAATGCTCTATTTCTTATACTTACAAACACCATTTACATTTGAATCATTTGTTTATTTATTTTACCCAAAGCAATCAAGTTTAATTGAGTATTCGGCCCATTTTGGCTCATATTGGAAGTGGATTCTGACAGTCCGTATTTTGGGACAATGTTTTGTCTAAAAAATGGCTTAGCTATCAGATTATGCCTACAGCTCATTATCCTCTCAGCCTGAAGCCTGTCATGTTATGAAAGGCTTCTGTCAAAATATGTTATCAGTGATTTATGTGTTGAATTTAGAAAACAGAAAACTCTGTCTGAGATGCTGGGGAACTGTCAGCCCCTTTAAAGTTTACATACATGCATACATACACACACATATATAGACTCGGTAGACTGGACCTACTCGTTGACTTTCAAGGCCAGATAATTCATAATTTGAACATTAAAACACCGGTTTCTATAACTAATGTTATGTGCTAGTAATAGTGTGTTGTGTTGTGTGTATGGATTTCATGGAGTTTCTGCTCTTTTGCGGTGTAACGATTTCCAGGTTTGATATGTTTGATACATATCAGCTGTAATTCTATATTATAGAGATTAATTTGGCTTAGAGCAATAAAAATTCTCAAGCAGATGCCTGCTGTGCTACCTTCTAATAAAATAACCCTCAAAATAACCAACCTCTAGAAATGATGAACTTCTCAGGAAAAAAAAACCCAGTCATTAGAGCGTGTCCATGGCCCCACCGCTGCCTGCCCACTCAGATGCGGGTTTTAATGCTTGATGTCGATATTCAGGAAGGAAGACAAATGAGACTCGGTCAAAGAACTGCAAGGGGAGTGCTGGCACTGCAATGTTTCTTTTTGATACTGTATTGAAATGGTTACACCCTAAGTGTTGTTAGAACAATATTAAAGAAACGTAAATACCAGGATTTATGTGTTGACTATTTATATTCTGCTCTGAGAGCTTTCAGTCTTCCAAATTTCTTAAGTCATTTGTTTTATTGGTGTGTCTCTTAGGCTTCTGCTTGCATCTACAGTCGTCAGACTGTATTAGTAAATATTACAAGTAATTTAAACTATCAGTACAAACTGGTTCTTGGGTTGTTCTGCAAACGGTCACCGTATGCAGGATACGTCGAAACGAAGGACGTGGCATCACAGGCCGTACAACAGGAAACAGAAGCATGTGTCTGTGCATGTTTGCCTAACTTCCTTCTCCAAACTTTTCTTCCATATTATTCTCTGCAGATGCCTGCAAATCACAACTCAGTGGGAGGCAGGGCTGGGTGTGGTCAGGAAATTCACAATATGATACAATGAAAATAACACACCAGGTGTACAACTGATATTTGGACAATGGATACCTTAAAATCAGTTTAAAAGGCTACAAATGAATTCAGTACAATAATAATGAATATATGAATTAAGAAGGTCAAGGACAATGATAATGAGGTTATTCATTTAGTATATGCCTCATTTTTATTACCTAAGGAAACTGATATATGGTATAAACTGGTATCCCACCCAGTACTATTCTTCCATTTTTAAGGGTATGTCACATCTTGTTTATGATGTGTGAAACACATACTGTGCAAAAGCTGTGGTGAAGTGATGAATCTGGAGCAAGGCGTTAATTGAACAGATAACGCGATGTGTGGGACTGTTGGCCTTCACAGTGCTTATGGACCTTTGTCAAGTTCAGGTCAGCATTTCGCCGAATAAGCGTCAGTCTGTTGCCTTTTATTTTTCCATTAGTTTCTTTCTTTGCTTTGGGTTTTACTTTTTAGTTGTCTTCATGTTTCTGTAATCAGAAGAAGCAGTATTATGAGAACCATTTTTAGACTAGGCTCTCGGATAAAGCTAGTGCGATCTTGATTAGCATGGACCTTCTCTGCTACTGTGTTCATTCATACAGTTGCACTTCTTATCATAAGTACAGAGTGTAGGGATTTGAAAGGCTTGTATGTTTTCAGATTCCCCTGCACGGGAGGTAGAACTAGTCTCTAAAACCGCCTGTGGTGAATTGGAGACCGTGCTCAGTCAGTTTTTCCTCTGGAGGTTCAAACCCTAGAGCTCATGCCTTTTCCTTTTCCGCCAGTCAAAAACACTCCTGCTATGTGCTTCTCATTTTATGACCTTATTAATATTAATCGTGTTATTAATATTAACCGCTGCATTGGTCAATCCTCTGCCAAGGGAGCTGTCTTAATCTTCCTTCCACGGATTATTAGCCAGCCCTAAATCCTCTAGGATAGGACTGGAATTCAGAAATTGATCAGATTATAGTGAGACAGTTTGATCTACAGAATGAAGAAATGCCAGCATGACTTCAGACTCTGAAGCTACGGATCAGTCAGCCTATTCTCAGTACACCACTTCCCAAAGTGGGTTTCAACAACAGTCAATTGTCCGCCCATAAACTTCCTGTTTTTTTTTCAGATTCTCATGCTGTCAGAAGCTGTACTTTGTCCACGGCAAGTCCACAGTGTCCAATACTATTATAGTGTTTCATTTATGTTCAGCTGTATTCAAATATAGTGTATGTGTTAATATAGCACTGATGGCATTAACTGAAGATATTAGTTCAAATCTGGGGTTTGATTCACAGTATACTGTATCATATTGTATAGAGCTGTCACTACTGATTGTTCGTTTAAGGTTAATTGTTGAATCACTGATTAATCGATCAATCGTAAATATGCAGTTAATAACAGTGAGCATTTTATGTTGCTTCCTGTATGTTACATTTGTAACTTCAAACCTGTGATCTTGCTGGTGTGGGCTTCCATACTTTGACTGATGCACAGAAAAACAATTTGAGCACCCCCACCCCCATGTTAAGTGGCAAAGTGTAACATAAGGATGAACAAACTCACATTTCACAGTCCTGTTAAAAAAGGAAACTGCGGTTTCACTAAAATCCTAGCCAGCATATTACCCGTCTTCCCATGATGGAACTGTTTTTGTATTTTAACATTGGGAGGCTCTTATTAATTAAATCTACGTTGCCTGTTAGTCTTTTTCCACTTTGATATTATTGTCAGGTTCTTGTAGTGTTATTTTTGTGACTTTTCGATGTTTTGTTAGCCTTTTTTAATGGGGCTTTAAATGGGGCTTTACAAAAAGCTGTGCATTCTTGGTTATTTCAATTTAGCATCAGACCTGCTTCGGAAGGCTTTTTTCGCCATGTTACCCCTCTCATGATGGAAATCACACCTCATTTTAGTATGTAAGAGCAAATATGGTAGCAGAACATCAGCTTGAAGGAAGTTAGACTCTCTATTGTAAATGGCAGAATCATTTGTATATTGAAATAGCAGTCTGAACGACAATGGAAATGAAGTCTGTGTTTGCTTGCTGGCATGAAATCTGGTATGGAAATGCTGAGGGCATAAGCTAGTTAAGTTTGACGACTGTGCGCAACCCGGTGCGTTACAAGGGAAAATCTCATCATTTGGATATTTGGCTGCTGGCTCTGCTTGATGGCGGAGTATTACTGATACACCATTGTCTTGTGCGTTTGTTAAAATGACATGATTGATTATTGCTCTGTCAGGAAGAGCAATTGTGGCACTGTACATGCCCTTCCTTTTGCAGGTGCCTCCTGCTTGCGTTGGCACCACTGCTGTGAGTGTTGTAGTTGAGCTACATGCATGTTGGGACAAATAGCACATTCAAATTCCTCTGTTGTGTCATTCTCAGGTTGTACTCAGGAGAACGCAGATGTTAATTGAGCTACATACTTTCGACATTTAACCGTTTCAACCTGCCTTATTATACTGGTTCAGTGGAATGCTGGTAAAGAACCCAGGGTATTGGCCCCGTGCCATCTCTGGCTACACAAATAACATAGCTAGCAAGTAACTGAAACGTATACTTCATCAATTAAAATTGTACAAACTGCATGCCTAAATAATCACACACTTGCTTGAAACTGTGTTGAGCTGTTAAGGTATCCTATATGTCTCTCATTTTATTTTTTCTTCTTAGGTCCACTCTTGATCCCTTAGAATTAAACAGGCTGTTTTCATTACTGTACCTTTTAGGACTGATATACATTAATGGACTGTTCTTATTGGTTGCCCCGTGTTCCCCATTCAGAAGCGAAAGATGCGTTTTGAGACGTAAAAAGTGTTTACATGCAACATTAAATTTTATTTTTAAAAAATGCAAATTGCAATAAAATTACTTATGTGGTCTCTGAAAGTGTATGACACGCTGTTATCTACAAAACTGGTGAAAGTACAGTAGCAGCAGCCTTTTATTTCTGTAGTAAATTCACTTTTAGGCTACACTTAGACATGCAGTGCTGATTTCTTCCATTATGTGGAAGCTACACTTGCTCCAGTTCAAAACAAAAAGATGCAAACCTGATGACTGACTGATTATAAAGAAGGAGGGTTTGTAGAACTATTCTTTTAAATAAGTTCTTGTTCTGTATCGTCACTGGCCCACACTGACTTGTGCACATATGTGTATTCAACTTACACGCTGAGAATCTTAGATATGCTGGTAATGTTATTTCCCAATCAGAGAGACGTGGGCCCATCATGTCCCGACAGGTTAAAAGCAAAACTGGATAAATTCCATTGACAATCAGCAGTTCATCTGTCCCTTCCTGTTTTTTGCTTGGTTCTTTTTTTTCCTGGTATGTTTCTTTACGTTGAAACCATTGTAGCTTTGATCCCAGTAAGATCATATTCATTTCCTCTACTGCTCTGAGGAAGTCTTTAGGCCACAGACCGGTATTTTTCGTTTTACAATGACCACCAGTCAACTGATTCCAGCCTACGCTGCACCGAAAACTTGTGTGGTTTGGCCCGGTACAAAAATGGGGGGGATTATTGAGCAACCTGTTCATGTGCTATAAAGCTCAGATTCATTTGTGGTCCTCAAAGAGAGGTCCTCCGATTTTTCAAAGACTTTTTGCATAATTCAGTCACTCATAAAGGCACTGAGTTTAAAAGCCACAGTGAAATAATGGAGTCAACACTTGCAATATCTTCACCTAACACATACAAACTGGTACAAAGACTTAGGTAGAGTGTTTTGATATGAAACAATTTGTTAAATTTAGCTGTCTCCAGTTTCTTTACAGCAGTGGTGAAAGGAGAGAGAGGTTGTGAAGCCCTCAGTGCAAATACAGCAATTTTAATCACTGTCCAAAACAACCAGTGAACTTTTGTGTTATTGACATAAATCTAAAAAAAAAAAAATGTTTTCTTTGGGTACTGTTTCAACCTTCAACCATGTAACTCTCCATCATCAATGTATTTTTTTTAAAGTATGGTTTAGGCCAAAACCTCCTTATAAACTTTAAAAATTACTGAAACCTCAGACACATTTGGTCAGCATGGTGAAGCTTGTTTCCTTCAAAATGCTGTGTGCTTAAATCATCAAGTTTGACCCAAACATGTTCTCAGATAGTCGTTTGTGTGTGCATGCATATGTGTGTAGGTGTGTCTTTAGATGCTGTATGACATACTGTCTCTCAAAAAACTTTTTCTGATACCGTGATCATTAAGTTATAAGCTTCCGTTGATAGCCACAATGGTCTTGTAGCTCTGGTTTAAAATTAAAGAAGTAAACTCAAGGCATTGGGTTTATCTTGCCTTTGTTTTGGGTCAAGTAGAAAATTGTGTAAATCTGAATGTTCACTGGATTATGACCTGAAGCGAAATGCAGGCTTGGTTTTGTTTGTGGTTGGTTGACAGGAGATTCTAAGCTGAAAATGAACGGGGGATGTGATGAGGAACATTCCAAAGGAAGAATGCCTGCCCTGTGGCCACGTCTCAGTTTAGTCACAGGGTGTGAGTTACCTCAGCGTACTTCTAGCACATCCCTAGGTGTGTGAGAGAGATGTCAGGGCTCGTCTTTTCAGCTGGCTCTGCATTCCTGAAATGGGACAGGAATGAATCATTCACCATTTCAGTGTACATGACCTACACTGACACACACTGCAAGTGCATATTTTAGATTTTATTTTATTCAGTATGTCAAGTATTTTGGGAACAGGTCAGTCATTTAATCTATCAGTCTTTATACTTGAATTACTTTTAATTAAAGAATAAAGTAAGAACATGAGGTGTATATATACAGTTTATAGTACACAGTACTATAGTTTAGGGATGGATGTTGTCAGTAATTTCACTCTACAATACCTATTACAATACAAGTGCCACGATATAATATGATACAACAATATGACAAAACACACCAGCAGCACAACAGACATTTTGGTCAATATTTGCCTTAAAGTTTATTTTGAAACTACAGTAATAATGAGTAAGTAAACATGGTTGGAGAGAAGAAGGTTTACATTTAGTAAGGTTCAAAAGTTCACTCTGAGGTGCTGGTTTAGAGCACAGGAAAGCATAAGAGTAACATTTCTCTACAGGAACTTTTAATAATTTAACCCTATTGTTTCCAATACTGTTGAGTACTAGAGATGCCTCAACACCACTTTATCCATTATTTCTTCTTTGAAATCTACTTTCAATGATCTATTCAGATGAATCGAACCATGTTCAAACTATTCAAATACTCTACTAATCCCCGAAATACATAGCAGTAAAGACCTATAGCTAGACTTGTTACATGCTTGTATTGGATTCGTTCTTTTTTTCTTCTTATATCTGATCCAGCATTTTCTAAACCAGCCATCCATCGAATCAGATAAGTGCCACCTGATGGCTCCACCTCTATTGTTCTATAGTTCTCCATGTCATTTTTAACCTCAATGGCACAATGTAGCAGTGGGATAAGAGTACAGAAGTGCCAAAAGGATAATTCCCTACAGAAATACAAATGCCTTGTGGGTTTTAAACAGCAGCAGAATACTGTTTGGCTGTGATAGAAGTGCATGTTTTTTTTTTTTTGCATGTTTTGCCCTTTTATTTCTGTTACTTCTTCAGTGGGGATTCGGTGAGAACTTGAGCATAGGAGAAAGCAAAACCTTGGGGATTATCTTCCTCCCTTGTCTGTTCTTTTATTTCTCAAAGCATCCCCCCCCCCTCCTTTCCTCCCTCTCCTCAGTACACATGACCACAGATCATCGGTCTTTGAACATGACCATATTTAGACCCAGAAGAGGAACAGCAGTGGTTGTATGATTGTTTACAGATGGATGGTGGACTTAAGGCCGGGTCTGACTAGCATCACATTCTGGTTGAGGAAGGAACCAATTGCAGTAAACTAGACCATTTATTATTAGTAGCAACAGTCCATGGCATAACACTGTGGTTCGCACAGGTAAGTAATTCATAGTGTGCCTCAGGCCATGAATTGGGCTCAGCTTATATCTTGCATACTGCCCAATTTTTCCCTCCAAGATAAAGCCACCCGTGAAGAGAACAGTCTTTGGACTGTGTCAACCATGCTTAATGCCACCTATTTGTTAGATGTCTGGCTGTAACCAATTTTATGTTTTACACTATTTTACTTTTCTAACGACCTCTCAGTTTTGTTCTAGATTCATCAGTGGCTCAGCATAATAGACTTCCAGCAGCTGCCGTGGTGAATGACTCTTTTGCAAGCCATGAATCATAAGTCCACATCCCCTTTTTCACAGCAGCGGCAGTACGCTGTCCAAACAGATCTCTGGAATCATGCTGGCTCTCAAGGTCATTTTAAGGTTACACTGTATCTGTCAACACTGTCTGTGTTTTTATTTGCCACCGCACTAATCTCAAATTGAAAACCTGAATCATATGACCATGAACTGAGAAATGTAGCATCAGCACTCAGGAATTTCCTTTGTTTGTGGTCTAAGCAGATGTGAAGACAAATGTCTTTCTAAATTGTGCAGTATGAAAACCTACAGGGTGTAAAGTGATGAATACTGGGCAGGGAACAGCTACACTTATCCATACACACACATTAGCCATAACATTAAAACCAGTGCCGTGTAGGTCCCCCTCTAGATCTGTGGAATTTGTGTTCCTTGAACCATTTTTGTAGTGTGGCATTGAGCGTTATCTTCTAGAGATTTGGGATTTTGTCTAGATGAAATGTTTGTATATGATATCCGTTCTATGCCTGATCATCTAGCACACCTTTACAACAAACACACCACTCGTTCTAGAAAAGTATGAGAGTAGTAAATGTTAGGAAAGAATGCTATTGAAAACTATTGGGACTTTATATATGTTTTGTAGTATATGCCCAAAAAGCAAAATATGGCCAAAAAGTTTCCAAAAGCAAGTATTGTGCTAACAGAATATATATTGCAAATTTCCCACTTGTGGGACTAATAAAGGATTATCTTATCTTATCTTATCTTATTGTGCAGTCTTATTTTCCTACTTCTCAGCACTCATATATGACCAAAAAGTGGTAATTTTGCTCTTCAACGGATCCTCAACAGTAGTGAGGATTCCTCAACTATGATTCATTACCCAGTTTTTAAAAAATAATGGATTAAATGTACTTTCTCAGTGAATCAGCAGATGGAGAATAACAAACAGGGAATATGTTGGTCGTTATAAAGCCATACTCAGTTTGAACGTTCTCCAAATCGTTGTGTGTAACTGAAAGGGAGGAAACCCACACAAGCAGGATATGACCAATGCACATATGTTTGTAGTTAGAAGTGTCATGTATATGAAGTAGAATTAAATATTTGCTATTATAAATTGTCCAAATAAACACTAGATTACTTTATTACTAATGTGATTCATAGTGGCAGCCGTAGTTTGAAGCAGCCATTGACATGAAATGGCTTTAGAGAGAGATACCAACAGATCCACTATCATGTTCTGTATCACTCAGACCTTTTTCTCCTGCATCGCTTTAGTCCTTGGTGGTACTAGGATTTAACCCTGTACTACTCCAAGGTTTATGGGATTTAACTGTAGGTCTTGTTTGTTTCTTGCACCCTTTGTTTGAAAGACTAAATTCTTTTTCCCTATCAGCCCTGTACATCTTTCCACCCTGCTTATAATCAAATTATGCCATTTGCATCTGTTGAGGAGGCCCATATTGCAGCCTGCAGTGATTAAATTGATCTGCCCGATTAGATTATTGATTCTTGCTGTAAAAAGGGCAGGTCTATTCATGGAAAAGGCTTGAAATCCGCACTTTCACTACTGGTGGCTGAGTAAGGTTCTTCTTGATGAGCTCTGCAGAGATTTCTGCGCGGGCTCAAGCACACGGGGGGAGGGTAAGAAGAAGCTTGGATGTAATGAGTGAGCAAATGAGTGATTGAAATGCACATTCATTTACTTGCAAATGTATTAATACATGCTGTTGGCTTGCCTGGTTGAGGCGCACTGGATGGAACATGGAATATAAGCCACATGCTTGAGCTGCAGCATTGGCACGTGCCTGACTATGAACACGCTTTAGAGAAATGCATCTCCTTATGGGGTCACGGGGGTTGCTGCAGAGTAAGTGGCCCAGATATTTTTTGTAAAGCCTACATAATTTGAAGTATGTCAGTGGCTGATTGAGTATTTGGGATAACATGCCTGCAGAAAGTCTGTAAACCTGGGACCACCGCCAGATGTGTTTTTATGTCAGAAGGCACAAATAACAAATGTCAGGAGTCAAAAACCTTGGCACATCATCTCAATATTTGCTATGTTTGGGAAATCATATTTTGTTCTCAAGCATTTTGAGATATTGTAAATTGTGTTGTGGCTTATTGCCTGGTCTTGTAAGTCCAAGACTCTTAATTTATTATTGTAAATCTGTGAGGGCATAATTTAAACTTATTTTTTAAAGACAGAAAAATCTGTGAGAAAGAGGGAAGTTGTCAGTCTTCATAATCTTCTAGGAATGCAAAGAGCCAAGAATGTGTGCAGCAAAGGAATGCACATTCCCTTTTTCTCAGTCAATGCTTGGGATCGGACAAGCTTTAAAGAATGTTGGCAAAACCCGCAATTGACCCAATGAGAAATTGAAGCACACTCCTGAAGAAGTTTAGTGTGTTCGGTCTGTTCCAGTAACAGAAATCTCTCATTTGGATGAACCTATGGAAATTATCTGGAGTAAATAGTTGGACATTTTAAAAACGGTGTAAAATTGCTTAAGCGTTTAAAATTGTAATGAATCTTGTAATAAATATCAGATTGGGAATTGAGAATGTGACACAAAGTTTAGTGTCTGGTCTTGATTGTACGAGATGTGAGACATCACAGTGTTTTTCCTGAGTGCCGAAATCATTACCTGTAACACTGAGCATCTGGACTGTGCATGTCGTTGAGTCGTGCTCTCCCCTCATTTTTCCTTGCATGATACATCAGGTCTTCCACTTTCATACTTCACTGCAGAGGTATGGACTTGTGTCATGTGACATGGACTTAGACTTGAGTCATGAATTTGATGATTTGACTGAATTGTTTTACCAAAACAGTTCTTTTCAACTGTTAAGGCACTTTTCCATAGGTGTACAGGAACCGTGCTGTACCTAAACCGTACTGTGATGGCACGGAACTTGCAACAGGCTTTGGTTTTCCATGTGTCAAACAGTAACGGTGTTTCTCTCCCCACAGTTTATGGCTGGTCATTATTCCAAAACCGTGTCCAAGGAGTCGAACCAGCTAAAAGTTTTTCTGTTGGAGCTGCTTTTGTTATTTTGGTCTTTTATTATTTCTAGTCTTGTTTGATTTATTTATTTTTTTCTTTCCCCGGCATAGCTGTGAAAACCTAACCCTGCTTATCTGTTAGTGATGGCCTGGGACACCTTCATGTTTCTCACAGCGTTAAAGATAAAATTGTTAGTGTCATACAGCTTGAACAGATATTAGTGCTTGTACTTTGTCAGCTTCCCAGTTGTTAGTTTGTGTCTCCATTGTTGCTATTTTGCACGGACAGTAAAAAAAAATATATAAATAAAATAAAGGCCTCTTTCTGTATTTGAGTCTTACTCTGTTTAACATTGTGTTTGTCATGGCTGCACATGTTCTTTGGATTCTTTTATTTTGAATGGGTTAACGATATTAATATTATTACATTGAAGGTAATTCACTATGTACTACACATTAAAATGGATATAAAACTAAAGACTGAGTGTCTTACTGTCACTGACCTGGGATTCAATTTGACTTGACTCGGGAATGTCAAGATTTGAGATTACTTGTGGTGTGCAGCCCTGTAACTTGTTTGTATGGTTTCCTTGTGATCATAAACACAACCTTTTATTTTCCAAGCATGAACGTTAATTGTTAGGAAAGGAAAGCTTTGTATGAATACAAATATGTACACATTTTTGTTCGTTTGTAAGTACTAAGACATAAGCCATTTGTGTGTGTGTAAATTCGCAGGATATATACTTAAATAATAGCTAAAAAATGTTACCTTTCCAAAGATCAGAACCTCCCTCCACCACTCTGCTCCAGGAATGCAAGGAATCACTACTGTGGCAACCTCTGACCTGCTTCTGTCAGACGGAGTAAATATTGACTCCACTGCCTCTCAGTCCTGTGTTTTGAACTGTTCGGAGAGCTTTGCGTTTGGTATTCACAGAGACACTGTTGTAGCATGCGGCCTGAAGATGTGTTTAACTTTGGTACACCAAAACCATGCTGTCGTACTCTTAGTGGATGGTTTAACCTGACCCAGTGCTAAGAACTGCTCTGCAAATCAGTGGTATTCTCTGTGGTACTGAGAGATTAACAAAGATTAATATTACAGGGCAGGCAACCTAATTTCCCAATCGTCTTTTTTTGGAGGACCAAATTTTTGCATCATGAATTTGCTCACTCATGGCATGGCTCCAGTTTAATGATTAACTTTTAAGTCAGCTTAAACCCGTTCGCCCATGCTGAGGTGATGATTTGTTGTGAATCTGTTGAAGATGAAGGGTATGTAAACATATAGCCAAAGCCATATTTTCCTCTCTGTCTCCCTGGGTGATAGTGTAAATACACCTTGAGCCGAGCATGACCTCTCTCTCTCTCTCGCTCTCTGTCTCGCTCTCTCTCTCTCTCTGTGTGAAACACCTGAGTGAGTGGGAGTTAGACTGGCTGCATTTGTCAACAACAAAGTCTCAGTTTACAGTGCTGTTTGGCTGGATACTACCAGAAACTAGTTGAAGCGTGATCAAGTGGGATGCACAGCTAGTAGGTATACCATGTACAAGTATGTAAAAATGATAGTGTTCTCTAAAAATGTTGAAACACTGAGAACAGTGAGGAAGCTTTTCATTATGCTTTGTTTCGGTGACCAAATGGTTGAATTGTGCTGAACTGATTTAAAGGGTCTTTAGTAGAAGACAGTGTGATCATAGCAGTTTATGAATTATACCAGGTTAAAACTGAAGTATTCCTGCAATTATTTACATATTTTATTGACATGTTTCTCTCATGAGTAAGGAAGTTTCATTGCCTGTTTCCTGTTGTCTTTGTCAGCGTGCTCTTTCTTTAGGTTGGAATCCTTTATTAACAAAACCATATGCATAACACGATGATATTTGGTGACTTCATTGTGGCTGTAATTCTACTAGGCCTGTCACATTTGCCGGATCACAATTTTAGCAATCATTTTTCATCAGTCCTTCGCTTACAGAATTAAATTGTGTTACAGCAAGCAGAATATAAACTGGGTGTGTTTTCTTCTGTTGGGCTGAGGCAGATAAATGTAAATCTAAGAAAGCAGTAAAAGCATTTATTCAGACATGGATGGATTTACGAAAATAACAAAAGATCTGACAGCAATGATATAACACACAGTTTTTGTCTGACAGCAATGATAAAACACATGCTGTGCTGATCATACCCAGCTGCAGTCCACACAGTGTCCAGCTTGGCTGGGTAAGAACTGCAGTGGCCAGAACATGTGCCCGGCTGCTAGATCCCATCTTTCAATTTTTGCTCCCGTGTTGTTTGGACAGCCCAGATGGAATGTCATGATGACATAGATGAATGCGATTAAGGAATTGATGTTGATAATCCCGCAGCTGAACAAGCGTTTGGATTAGGCCGCGATTGGTGTGCAGTGACGCAGGACCAAAGCCGCCCACTTTCAAGTAATTACAGTCAGCAAGTCAAGATGAAAGACTACCTCTCAGCCCATTGCCTATGTACTTAAGGTACTGTGCTCAAGTTTCACAGAGGACATAACCTGACCAAACTGATGCCTCTTGAGCTTCAGTTTACGGGAAAGTTTTGCGAATAGTTTGTCCATGCCGCTGTTTGTATAGGCCACCCTATTGGCCCTGACGTGCGTAAAGCTGATTACAGAAAGCCATACTCCAAGCTTTAGGCAGAGGATTGAGTAATGTGACACAAGGCTAGCTTGGGAACTGTGCTTTTTTTTTCCCCCCCATTCTCCCAGCAATGCTTAGTGATATTGGTAAAATTGCCGTTGTTTTTCTACTACATTATAGTATTGGATGACATTTAAGTTTGCATTAATAAAGGAATCCTGATATTCCTCTATTCTAATACAGTGTCTTATCTCCTATTTATTTTATCATTGTCTGACAGGCTAGGTAAATGGAAGATAAAACTGCAGAGTGTTCAGGCCCTGTTAAACAGGAAGGGGAGGTGCAGCAAATGGTATATATTGTCCAACTTCCAGTTCATAACGCTTTCGTTTTATTAGCTATATGAAATCCCAACCATACAGTTCTTGGTACCTTTAACAGGACATCCCTGGCACTGCACTCGTGCTAAGTCTTAAATTTTATGTTACAGTAAATTGTGTTAAAAACTGTTGTGTTTAAAAAGTCAGTGTTAAAAATTGTCTGTTTTCATTTGTAAAAATAAAGCTGACTACTTCTTAAAGTCAAGCTAACATTATAAGAATTTTAAAGATGATGTTTTCCCTATTTAGCCTGTCACAGTCACTCACAGGGCTACCTGCAAAGCCAGTACTAGATTTTGAGATCACGGATCAACCCAGAACACTCCTGCTTTCAAAAAGGAAAGAAAAAAATGATTTACCATTTTCATCTCTATATGTGATTCCAGCCCTAGTTGCCCCATATAATATATACCTGTATAACACCTATATACTCAGTATTGCCCAGCATAACTCCCAGGCTGCAGCCTTGTGAACGGTCAGATCCTGCTCCAGTTAAACTTTTCGCCTCAGTACAGAACCTTTTCCTCCACATTTTCTCAACCGCCAGCTAAACAAATCGTTTAATGGGAACTTATCCTTGACCAGCAGAAATATTTGATGTAGGCCCATGCAAATGCTAGCGGTTTGGCTGTCTACAGCAGCCTGTCACCTGGAGAGAGAGAGAGAGAGAGAGACAGAGACAGAGACAGAGAGAGAGAAAGAGAGACATAGAGAGAAAGAAGAGATGATGTTTTGTCCTGCTGTAAATGTCACAGGCCTATGGTGGCATTCAGGCTAATGGAGTCAAAATGGCACTTTTGGTTTTTGTTTGCTATTGGCTGCTGCTTTCATGTATTTGTGTGTGTGTGTGTGTGTGTGTGTGTGTGTGTGTGTGTGTGTGTGTGTGTGTGTGTGTGTGTGTGTGT
>JBBPCZ010019906.1:0-14467 GCA_037974445.1 Brycinus macrolepidotus
TATATATATATGAGCAGTACCTGCTAGTCCTGATTGGGCGAAAGCTTGCTGATGGTACAGGACAGTTTGGCCAGGTTTGACTGTCACTCTAGCGCCCCCTAGTAGCAACACTCAGAATGCTACTTGCATTGCATCATGAATCATGTGACACAATTTAGGATGTGCCTAAGTAACCATACTTGTGTGAAGTTTGTTTCTGGCCTAAAGTCTTTTCAAGCTTGTTGGCACAGTCCTCTGTAACCTGCATATTAGGATGGTAATTTGTCTCACATTGGTGACACGTAAAGAGATTAAAAGTATACCAGGGGTGTCGGTGTCATGTTGCTGAATCATTTACGGAATGCGCTGATGTGCTGAGTGCATTTCAGTGATGATGCGCAGAAGAGAGTTTGTCCATTCTAATGAAAGCGTTAATGGCATCTCATGCAACCTTTTACCCGGTCTCAGGTGTTCATGCGGGCTGTTTTGTTTTTGTTCAAATATTCTTTGTTTATTTGTCAGCAGCCGTGAGGGTGTGCCGTGATTAATGGGAAATGATGTCACGACTCTGCCTGAAATGTTATGGCGAGGCCCAGAGGACAAATGGATACGTCTTTGATCATTCTCTGCCAGAGTGTGTCAAGCTCCGGAGAGCGCTCTGCCACTTCTTTATGCTTGTGTGCCTCTCTGGGATTCTGTGCCTGTAGCGGCAGCGTATAAATGATTCAAGACCCAGACCCTCTATACACATACATCCACTAGCACCCAGCTGACAGGACTTTATATATATATTTATATGTGTACAGTCATCCCAACATGCCCAAGATTTTTCATATTTAAACACCCCCTAACCCCCAATCCCCCCACCAGCCCTCTAACCCAACATCCATGAGAAAGGGTTTTCACTTCCATCTGTGTCTTTCTAATTCTTGAACGTTTACTGAGCTGGGACTACACATCAGAGGCGGCGGCTCTTCATTATCTCCGTGTTTGGAAATGAATGGGACTAATGCTGAGCTTGTACTCCTCATTAAACCGTAACACCCAGGCCATTAGAGCACCCTAGAGAACATCAGAGTCTAGCTAGATTTAGAGTGTTGATTAAAGGCCTCTCCAATGAAGGCTGAGGGGATTCTGAGCTGGGGGTGGGGGTGGGGGGGGGGGGAGAATGATGTTCTGTTGTTGCTTTAGCTCTTCTGTAAGACTGGTCCATGTTTTCACTTGATGCATTGTGTTAATTCTGCTGTCCTCATCCACAGGTGATGCTGGCGGCCTCCTACTGGTCCCTGCTGGCCCCTGCGATTGAGATGGCGGAGGAATCTGGGAAATACGGGGCGTTTGCCTTCTTCCCTGTGGCAGTGGGGTTCACACTGGGCGCCGCGTTTGTTTATTTTGCAGACCTGATGATGCCGTACCTGGTGAGTAGAGTTTTGAAATGTTTTGGAATGTTTAAACGACACTGTTCACATTTACATGCACAAATACACGTTAATCAATGATCGGAACTCGACCTAACCCTCAAAAATATTCATTAATTAAGGAATAGAACCTGATCTGACATGCAAAAATATTTATTAATCAATGGTCAAAACCCGACCTGGCCCGCAAAAATATTCATTAATTAATGACCAGAACCTGACCTGGCCCGCAGAAATATTCATTAATTAATGACCAGAACCTGACCTGACGTGCAAAAATATTTGTCAGTCACTGACCAGAACCTGATCTGACCTGCATTGTTTGTATAAGTTGTTTATCACTTAAGAAACTTGGGAAATTTGCGAAAATCCAGTTAAGGTGCAGAAAAACGAAGGTAAGACAGTAACCAGATTAGTGGTTCAAGCCTGATTTTTGGGCTGAATTTCAAGGCCCGACTGCACCAGCTGTACAAACCTTGGCTAATTAAGTGTTTAAGGTTGGAATGGGATGTTTTTCAAAAGATGGGAGGTGGGAATAGGGCAGTGGGGATGGTGGGAAGAGATTCAGGGAGGAACTCTTTGGAGATGGAGAAGTCAGATGAGGACAAGCTGGAGGAGGCGCTGGATGGAGGACATATGGAGGAGGAGGGAGAGGCGGACATGTGAGTCACTACCACACAGCCGAAGCAGAGATGAGTCATTAATAGGCAGACTCTCTCTCTTTCTCTCTCTCTCTCTCTCCATGGAATGTGGTCCTCTTACATATGGCTGGTGACGTGATGTTTGCATCACATATCCTGAAAGTCTTATTACCTTCTAACTTTCTCCTCACTGTCTGGATCTTACAGAATCCAGTGGCCTTCTTTCCGCATCTCAGGTCTAAATTAGATGGTGTTGAGATGCTGTGGCATTGCAGCTCCTGCACGAGTGTCTGTCCCTTTCAGGTTCGATTCTGAATGGGACATCAGCTGTCCCTTTCTTCTACCAATCCCTTAACATTCGCAGATGAGTTTCATATAGTTAAGAGACAGCAGGAAGCTGTGAGAAAAGAGATGTTAAATCAGAATGACAGACCGAGAAATCTGCAGAACATCAGCTATGAAATTCTAATACAAATAATATCCAAAATGAATCACCTTTCAGAATTGGAGATCAAATCTCAGGAGGGTTCAGATCTTACTGTTTATCTATGTAATGTTCTAATCACGTCTTGTTCCTGGAAAATATTGATTAATACATTTAAAAGGAATGTTAACGTAATTAGTTTAATAGTCTCGTAGTGCAATGTTTATATTCATATAGCACAAATTAATTAAATTGTTAATATGGCTAAAATAGTTATTAGGGCAAAAACCTTTAATATGGCAAAAAAGTTTTTTATGGCAAAACCTGTTAATAAGGAAAAAATAAAATTCATATAATATATGGAAAATAATTATTGAGGCAAAGATTTTTTATATGAAAAAATGTGATTATGGGACAATACATTTTTCCTGTGTAATTGTTATTATTTATATATTAAGATTTTTAATATGGCCAAAAAGAAAATTATTTCAGCAAAAATGATCAATGTGGCAAATGATTCCAAACTTGATTCTAAACAGTGGGGAAGGCATACACTGGATTTATTAACTTGTTTGTTTGTCACTACTAACAGCAAGATAAATAAGCAAATGAACATCATCTCTTGTCCTCATTGTGACCTCAGAGTGCACAATGCAACAAAAATGTAACCACAGATCAGAGTGCAGATATTTAATGACTACAGAAACTGAGTCTGTTTTTAACATGAATCTCTTTGAGGATGCAGACTGGCGTTCTGTGCTGCAGAATACCCTCAGAGCAGAGTATCGCGCTGCTGTTTATCACGATTATGATGGTACATCATCGTATTGAGACCCATGCTAGCTGTGCATGATGAGCTAAATTGGATCCAGTGTGAAATACGGCACGCTGGCCACTGGACGATTCCCCCCATGGTGTTTGAACAGCTGCTGGGGTCCCTTTTACTGCCACCAAGGCAAACAGGGGCCCAGTGAGGCGGAGAAAGGACGAGCGATGCCAGCCCAGCAACCCCCAGTGGAGCAATTACTTCAACAAAGCGGCCAGTCGCGCTCCCTCCTTGGCCCTTTGTCGGCGCTTCGTCTCCGGGAAGAGGGAGCTGGACCGCGTTCCGGGCGCTTGACTAATGTGAGCGCAAGCTGTCGCAGGATTGAGCATCAGGCAAACATCTCCTGAGTGGGCTTTGTTATAAAGATAGATCTCACTCCCCAGCCCGCTGACTGATCAGAGAGGGGCGACTGGGGGGGGAAGTGGGCATATTGTGGGGCAAAGATGGCATCCATCCTATTGGCCTGTAGTGTCCCCGAGCCTGAGTTACAGTAGAGCAATGTGGGAGGAAAAAGTCTCAAACACTGTGTACCGTCTCTTGGGGTCTTGTTTAACCAGTGTGAATGATGCGGCCTAATAACAAAAAGGCATTTGGGGCCTTGTTTTTGTGTCTCGCTTCAACAAAGATGCCGTTTTGATGGAACCGTATATTCATCTGGCCTAGGTTACGTTCTCAGTGCAAATATGAGGTCATGTTCCTGGTGTCGGATTAATTTATCACAGGCCTGATTGCTACAACACTTTCCCAAGTAATTTAGGCTCACTGCTCATCCTTGACCATTGATTTAAGCGCTGATTATCTTCAGTGTTTTCCACAGAGTTACGCTGCAGTGGTATGTGGGGGGTGGATAGACAGAAATGCATGTGTGGAGTGAGATAGCTGCTATATGTGATAAGTGTGGGCGCTACGCTGCTATCAGTGGCTGTTAACAATCCGTTAAGTACAATGTAAACTCTTTACCTGTCATTGTTTAATCTGTTATGTCCCTGGTGGAGCACCAACTTCTTCCCTGGTAGAGTCTTAGTCTTCTAGCAGCTCTTAATTTAAAGTCTGGGCCTACAAGTATGAGGAACATGTTTTCTTGTGGACTACAAAGAACAGAGATGTATGTCACTCTGGATAAGAGCATCTGCCAAATGGTGTAAATGTAAGTGTCTGCCAAATGCAGTAAATGTTGTGGGTATATACGCCACTCCGTGGAAACCTGTGAGCACCTCAGTGTTCAAAAGCAGCCAAATCAAAGGTTTGTAATGGGATACAACTCATTAGCCAGAGTGTTAACCTTCTTTCATCATCTTTCATTAGCAGCTGATGGGCTATTTCCTCTTTCTATTCCTTGTGGGCCTTATCATGTAAAGAGCCATATTATTTTTCTGCTTCATTTGCTGCTTAGATGCTGCGCTGATGCCGGGACTACTGCCTCCTGGGGTCAATTTTTTGCACTAAAAAAAGCATTTTATTGCCTGTACCTGTGTAATCCACTTACTTTGCAGCTCTGCAAGGAGGGCAGTGGATATTAGCAGTGTTTGTGTTCTTATTGTCTGAGAGCACCTTGGTTCTATGGTGATGTTTTAATGAGTTATTTTCTCAAGCTGGTGGGTGGTCAGGATGATCACAGTGCTTGGTCTAGGGGTGCATGAATATGACCAAAGTACTATTATTCATCCTTTAAGATCTTGGTGAGCTTAGTCAGTGCAGTGCTGTTGTCTTTGGTATTGCTAAGTTTTTTTGCAACGTTTTGCAGGCAGTTTAGATTTTCTGGTCCACTTTTGCTCATGCTCTTCAAGAACTCAGAGCTCACTTGCGTAACACTGAATTATGGGTAATGCTGTTCAAGTTTGTCAAATAATAGGTTTGATTTGCAATTTAAAAACAGTAACCATGCGGGTAGAGTTGGTAATTAAATCCCTGGGTGATTTTAGGACCGGACTGTTGAACACAGCATGAAAGCAAAGGGAGATGCACAGCACTGGTCGGGAAGGTTGTGGTCATTGCTTAAGTTGTTTTTCAGTTTCTGGGAGCTGTGTTGGTTTTGTGTCCACCCATCAGCTCTAACTGTCAGCCAGTGTTTTTCCATGGCAAGGCAGCTTTTGGATTGGATTTGGGTTTTGGACATCCTGTCTCTTGACACATTGTAATTGTTGGCTGTTTTCATGACTGGCACGAGCGCGGTAGGACACGTTTGTCCTCCTTCACAGTTTTGTGAGATATCATACTTCTTTGGAAAGTGAAAAAATGTTATTTTCAAAAGAGTGGAGGTCTGGTTGAAATGATCGCCTTTTTGTCCAGTCTTATATGGCCCATTATTTTTCAGCTAACCCTGTAATATTTAAATTAAAAAAAGCAAATCTGCATGCATTATTTCTGCATCATTTGTGACGTTCATCATCTTATGTACATCCATTCATTATGTAGACCACATGACCAGAAGTATGTGAACACTCATCACATCCATATGTGCTTGTTTATCATCTCATTTCAACCTATGGGTGTTAATTGGGCGAGTCTGTCCACCTGTTGCTGCAGTAACAGTCTCAGTTCATCTGGGAAGGCTTTATATTCAGTCTTAGAACACTGATGTGTGGACTTGATTGCGTTCAAGCAAGTGAGGTCAGATACTGATACCCGACTTGAGGCCTGGCTTGCTGTCAGCGTTGCAGTTCATTCTTAAGGTGCTGGACAGGGTTGAGGTCCAGGCTGTGTGCAGCCCACACCAAACTCATCAAAGCTTTCTTTTGGGAACTCTCTTTGTGTACAGGGGACACTGCCTTTCTGAAGCAGGAAACATTCCAAAACTGCTCCACAATGCTGGAGAACGTAGTTCTCAAGGATGTGATTCTGTAGCATTAAAATTTTCCTTCACTGGAACTATGGGTCCCAAACCATGCAAAACAGCCCCTGGCTATTTTTCCTCCTCCACCAAACCTCACTCTGCGTTTGGCCTGTAAGGTTCTCCTCTCATCCGCAAACCCAGACATGTCCATCAGACTGCAGCATGATCTAGCACTCATGAAAATGCATTTTGCTCCAGTACAGCTCAAGCACAATGATTTTAGGCTTGCATGCAACTGGTAACCTAATATGTGAAGGTCCTGATCAACAGCTCTTATGCTGCCATTGCTTCAAATTTTGAACTCGGTACTAAGTACTGTATTTTTTCCAAACACTCAGTGGTCTTGTTCTTTGAGGTTGTGCAACCCAGCATTACATTACTGATACCACAGTGTAGTCCCACAAGGTATCTTTGGGATCTGGTGTTCTCTTCTTCAGACTATGTTGTCTCACCACATTATCCAGGCATATTTTGTGTCTGATGCCTAAAAGCCCTGCTAGACATCTGCATATACCATGTAGAACAGTCTGCCCTGAATGTGTTGTAAGGTTGTAAATAACATGTCTAAAGTTGTCCTGACTCCAGAATATTTGAAGATGCACCAGCACTCTGGGTTTACTCATGAGGAGCTTGCAGAAAGTGATTTATTCTGTCTGAACATTAGAGCCTGTTGATAGATGACAGCTGAGGCGATTCAAAGGCGCGAGCCGACGAGTCCCGCTTCAGTTCCTCCGTTGGGACAGCCGTGTCTGTCCTGCAAATAAGCTGTCAGACCTGCGTGAGCTGACCCGATTGAGGCTTTTTAGTGCTAGTTATTTTTACTTTGCTCTCACGTACTCAATTAGTGCCTTTTCGTCTTGCTATATCAAAAGCCGCAGGAGCTACATCATTGTCGCCCTGGGACCCTCATGGAGCTTTCAGAAATGGCATCCTTGTTTCGAGACCTTCTGTGACTTTTTCCTTCCGCTCTCCTCCTTCTTGAGCTTTGACCTATTTGAGTGGTCTAAGAAGGCTTTAAGAAGGTCTACACCAGCAGTCATTGGCTATGCTCCTACAGAATTTAGCTCCAACACCAATCAGTCTCAAATAATCCATGTAATTACTGCCTTCACAGTCCTTCATTTGCTGAAGGAGGAGTGTTAGGCTTCAGTTGGAGGTGAAACCTTCAGGAAAATATTTCACCAGGATGAGGGAGGTGACCACTTTCTTCTGACTTCTTCTGACTCCACTCCTCCAGTCTCCACTCTCATGTGAAAGTTAGATGTTGGAACATTGCTATGAGGATTTGATTGCAGCCCTGAGAACATTAGTAAGGTCAGGTGATGATGCTGTAACATTGCTATGAGGATTTGATTGCAGCCCTGAAAGCGTTAGTGAGGTCAGGTATTGATGTTGGAACATTGCTGTGAGGATTTCCTTGCAGCCCTGAGAGCAGTAGTGAGGTCAGGTGCGGATGTTGGAACATTGCTGTGAAGATTTGATTGCAGCCACAAGAGCATTATTGAGGTCAGGTATTGACACTGGAACATTGCTGTAAGGATTTGTTTGTAGCTGTGAGACCATTAGTGAGGTCAGGTACTGATATTGGGTGATCAGTTCTGGATCACAAAAGCCACTCCAACTCATCCCTGGGTGGAGCTTCATCACTCCAGAGAACTTCACAGCCCAGTCCTGGGGTGGTTTATACCCTTTTAACCCAGGGGCATGATGACCTTAGGCTGCTTCGGAGCCCATTCTATTGGTCAGTGCTTTTCTGTGGCGATACAAGCTGAATTAGAAAAGGATATCTGGACACTTTTAGACTTGGACGGATTAGTAAACATTTCTGTAACGGTGCCAGTTTAGCCGACTATGTTTCAGCTGTCTCTGGAACGGCATCTTCTCTAAATTAGCCCAGCCTGTTTCTGTCTGGCACCTTTCACATTAGGCCTACCCAACACACCGACACTCTGAGGAGAAGTCCTGGCTGCAGAAACGTTAGAATTATCACAGTCCAAAATTCACACAGATTCACACAGATTCACACAGATTCAGATGTTCATGCTGTTCGGATGGATTGCTACTATGATTTCTTAATTTTGCAGTAAAGTAATTGTTCGGACTGATGGAAGGCTGTGTTTGTTGAAGCAAACCAGACTAGCGATCTCTGTGTGAGTAGTGTAGGCACTGCCAGCTGACAACGTTTGAACCTTGACAGGTTTCTGAGCTTTTCCTTACTTCACCTTGTCAAGAGTTATTTCAACGAGACCCCCTAGAAGGCAAGAAACCTTTTGAAGTTTAAAAACTCAGTTTGCCATAAAGTTTTGGTGCTCCTGCTGGCATTGGGGTCAAAAAATAATAGTTCAAGATATGGTCAGCAAGTCTGGCTTTGTATTATTACATTTCTGACGTAGCCTGAACTGACCTGTTTACTTTTTTTTTTTTTTTTTTTACTTTTGTATTGACGTCAGTACTTGGCTGGTGTAGCACTCAGTCAGTGTGAGACTTTTTTCTTTTATTGGAATGTTTGGACTTATTGGCTTGCAGAAAATGGATGTTTTATAATAAAACGGATGTTTTGATGTTGGAATTTTGCCAAAATTCAGTACAAGCTCAGATGAAAAAACGGGTGGAATAATAATAATAGAACTTAAGAAGAGCAATAACAATACAACAATACACCATCTAAACATTCAGCCACCTCTAAGTTCTGCAAAGAGTCAAAGGCCCTGAAGGTTGGCGGAATGGATGGTGACTGTTGATCACCTCAGCCTGGGTCAGTGCTCGCACTTGCTGTGGCTGATGCGGGTGGAATTGCTGATGATGCCTCAGTCTGCATCAGAGCCGAGGATCACAGGCTGCAATATCCCATAATCTAGTGTTCTCTAAATGTTATCAATGATCTAGTGTTATCTGTCCTTATCAGATTATCTAATGTCTCCTTGCTGGCATTGTGGATCAGCATGACGTTTACTTCTAAGGGACCCATCAAAGTGAGGATGTTATCACGTACAGCTTATGAAGTGTGTCTCAGATAAAAAAAAAAAAAAGGAAGGAGCCCTGCTGGCGACAGCAAAAACAGTGCATGACCATGACTTACCAAAGCGTAGAAGTGAAATAATAAAATCATGGTCATGACTTAATAAAGTGTATGAAAGAGATAATTAAGTCATCACCTGACTTAGTAAATCATAGGAATGAGATAACTAAGCCTTGGTCATGAGTCTTCTTACTAAAGAAGAAATGAGATACATGGACATGACTTAGTAAAGTGTAAGAATTAGATTATTAAGTCGTGACCATGAGTTAGTAAGGCGTAGGAATGAGATATTTAAGTTGTGGCCATAAAGTTAAGACATAGCGATGAGTCATGGCTTTGAATTGGTTAGACACTGGAGGTGAGATAATTAACTTGTGGCCAAGACTTAGTAAAGATAGAATGAGATAATGACATAGTTAAATCATGACCATGACTTGGGCATAGGAATGAGATAATTAAGTCATGGTCAAGACTTAGTAAAGAGAGAATGAGATAGTATGTCAAAGGAATGAGATAAAGTCATGGCCATGAGTTAGTAAGATGTTGGCATGAGATGATTAAATTTTGGCCAAGACTTAGTAAAGCGAGACGTAAAGCATTAAGTCATGACTGTGAGTTAGTAAGGCACAAGCATGAGATAATTATGGCCATGACTTAGTAAGGAGGAGGAATGAGGTAATGAAGTCATGGCTGTGAGTTGGTAAGACATTGGAATGCGAAAGTAAGTCATGACCATGAGTTAGTAAAAAAAGGAACGAGATAATTAATTTGTATCCATAGTAAGAAGCAGCAATGCGACAATTAAATCATGGCTACAACTTTGTCATAGGAATTAGATAATTATGTCTTGACCTTAAATTTGTAAGGAATAAATCGGAATGAGAATTCAGTCTTGACCTTAAATCAGTGAGGCATCAGAATTAGATTATTTAAGTGTTCCAATTTCTTGTTAAGTTGTATTTTACTGTTATTTTAACTAAATGGGGTGGCACCAATGGGACTTGGTTAAAAAAAGCATAAACTCCTAAATCGCTCCTACAGGATCCCGTTCGCAGAGGTTAAAGACGCCTGAAGTTGGCTCCGTGTATTCACTGATACGTTTTTACAGCAGCCTCTCCCGATCAGAAAGCAAATGCTCGGCTCTGTTGTCCATAATTTAAAATGTTTAACGGAATAGCTTTGATCTTGAATAAGAGTTGCATCAGTCCCGTCCCGGAGAGGGGCAGCTGATTAGAGGAGTACACAGGGTCCGGCGAGTGATTCATAATTCATAGTGAAGCGTGCCTGTGGGGTTCATTTATTCATGCCATGTATATGGAGCTCATTCTGAACGCTGCATATGGCATCGGCGAGGGTGGCCGTTCAAGGGAAAGGCCAACCTGTGTTTTTTTTTGTTTTTTGTTTTTTTTCCTCTTGAATAGTCATCTCCTTCTGAAATGTCAGCATGTAGCTTAAGCCTGACAGATGTGCGCACACACACACACACACCTGCCTGTCAGAGAGCATTGGGGGGTTCACCAGTATGCAGATGGGGAAGGAAAAGGTACCACGTGAAAAACAGATGCATCTGGAGGGACAGCAGCACCACAGGGAGCAAAAATGGTCATTGAAAAGCCCGCTGTTGCAAAGTCCAGTAATCATTTTGAATGTTTAATTACATTCTTCCTCATTTGATATTTCAGGGGGTATTTGTGGTAACATTAAAGTCATACTTTGGGGGGACGGACGGACACATTTATACACGTTTGCCAGAATGGTAGTGACCTATTCGCCAGCTTCTTGTTCAGATTGCCTGTTGAACCTTGAATGGGACTTCAGAATGTAACTGCTGCACCCTTTTACTGTGGAACAGCAAACTGAAATAAGAAGGATGCGAATAGCAAGCCTCAGGTAGGAGAATGGAACTCCAGCACCATTTAAGCTGGAATGGCAATGTTGGAAAAGAGGAAGCCTCAGGAAGAAGAAGGTAACTCATGCACTATTTAAGGTGGGCTGGAAAATTTGAATAATAAGCTGGTGAATAGGAAGCCTCAGGTAAAAGAAGGTAACTCATGCACTATTTAAGGTGGACTGGAAAATTTGAATAATAAGCTGGTGAATAGAAAGCCTCCGGTAAAAGAATGGAACTCTTGCACCATTTAAGGGGGACCGGAAGGTTTGAAAAATAATCTGGTAAATAGGATGCCTGGTGTCCCGAAAAAGTGTCTGAAATTGTAATGTCCAATAGACTTGCTAATGTGCTTTCTGACACTGTATGACACACAGTCCTATATAAAAATGGACTTAGTTCAAACTACTGTTCAGTAAATCTGCATTTATTTCACATTTAGCTACAGCCACGTGCACTCTCATCCTACCGACTATAAAAATAACACCAGCCTCGTCAGAACGGCAGTTGCTTGGTGTGGTTTGCCCTTCTCTTGGCTCTTCTTCGGTCCGAGTGTCTCTTTTCCACCCCTCTCCAAACCGCCCGCCCCGTCCTGCCTGCTCTCTGATCTGGAACAGATGGAGGTATCAGTGCTAATGCTGCCTCATATCGATCTGCTCACCTCTGGGGTGCTAATTGGACAGCAGTGGAAGGGCATATGAGATTGCTTTGTGTGTGTGTGTTCGTAATGGATGTGGAAGGGTGGGATGTAAGGTCCTGAGGGGTCATTGCAAGGTGACTGGTAAATAAAGCTAATGATAGCGGTTTGTTCGGGCAGTTCACTTTGCACTTGTGGTCACAGCAAGGGTCGGATTGGACTGATTAGATGTCAAAATGGTCCACGGAAGGGCTGACATGAAATCGAGCCGACGCGAAACTGTTCATTAAATCGGTCACTAATAATGCATGAGCCTAATGTTGAACTATAGAGCTGTTGATCAGAGGAAGGCTGCAGATGTTGTCAGGTTATATTGCACTGTACCTCTGTCCCATCAGTGCCTGTGATTTTCCTCCTCATCTCCAGAGGGCTCTACTATGTGTTTGAATCTTAAAGGACCCATATCATGGAAGAACTGAAAACTTTTTTTAATGAACAGTCTGTATGTAGTATGAAAAGTCAAAACATATTGTTGTCCAAACAGACGGATCGCCAAACAGTTGTTTAGATATATCCACCATATTGCACATCCTTGTGCCAAATTGTACATTTTTGCTTCTAGTTTAGAGTTTGTATTTATAGTTTATTTATACATGTGTACCCTGTGTCCTTTGTACCCTGTAAAATCTGGAGTCACGCCGTCTTGTCTCACTGTACATGTGTATATACCTGAGATGACAAAGTTCACTTTGTCTTTGACCTTTTTAGCGGCAGTTTAGCCCCGCCCATTCTGCCTACAGCACATTGGGTCCTCATACTCACGCTGAAGTTTTGTGGAGTGTTTCAACCCATCAGCCAATCAGGGCAGTTCTCATTTACATATTTAAGACTTAAAGGTGCAGTAACAAGTTTAAGGGGTGAAGAGAGGTTGGACAGTGGTCATGTAGAAATGACTAAGCATTCTTCTACTTTCCAAACTGAAAAGTGTGTGTGGCTTTAAGGTGAAACGAGTGTGAGGCAGAGGCGAGGACTTGAGTCAGACCTTTACCACTTAACCTATTAGCGTAGTCTAAGGTGAGAGGGAGGACCACCCTAGACACCCAAAGAGGGAGGGAGGGAGAGAGACACAGAGAGACAGGGAGAGAGACTGTCTGAGTTAGTTATGCTGTGTGATGATGAGGGAGAGGGAGGACCATTCACCCCACCCAGAGAGCGGAGGACAGTTATGCTGGGTGATGGGGGAGAGGGAGTACCACCATATCCACCCAGAGAGAGAGAGAGGGAGAGCAGGGGGGCCGCTGTCTCCTGTTGAAACACTTTGTCTGAAATCTTTTGGAACTGACTGGATTTTAATAAAGTCTTTCTGCCACTAGCAATGGGTTTGAAATTCCTACGTGAGACCTATAATAACAATAATCATAGTAGTAGTACTTTTGAATTTTTCCTCCTTTCTCTCTTGCTGTTTATCATAGTGGGGGGATAACTCTGCACTAACATTATCTGGACTGAGTGATTGTGAGAGGTTTTTTCTGCAGGCACAGGAGTCCCAGAGGGCAGATCCACTGTAGCCATTTAACACGGTTGCCACCGGCTTTCTGTCTCTGTCTGGGGGGAAACGGCCTCATCGGCGCAGAAGATCAAAATATTTCTGCTTGTATCTGCAGAGCCTGAGCCTCGCTCCATCCTCAGGCTCTCGTTAACCTTAACGCCGATTGACTCGGAACAGGTCGCCTCATAAAAGATAGAACGGTGAAGGGCCTCGGAGAGATCTCTGCCTCGGGTTCATTTGCAGATGCTGTTTTAGCCTCTTTTGGAGGCTGGTTAAGGGTCTCAGCCTAACCCGAGTGCACACACCTTAACGTGATCGTTCAGGCTCAACATGGACTCATTTAAACCGCTGCAACGAGGTCTGTTAAGTTTGAAGTGCTTTGCTGCTTCGGTTTCACGTCTCTTCTCGATCCCGCCACTCTCAGGTTCTTCTGGAGGTTTTGTTTGCCAGGTTGTCTTCAGACAGCGGCGGTTTATGAAAGATTTATACTGTTAGAGAAAAACCCTGCTGATCAGGGGCTGTGGAGTGGTCCACCAGCACCAGCATCCTGTCAAAAATTCGTGGTATTGAATTTTATTGAATTTTATTCCATTTCAAGTTGCAAAATTTAATCATTTTCTTTGAACCTTGCCACGGTCAATAAAAAAGTGGCATTAGCTAGGAAACAGTTGCGAAGTAAGCCTAGTAAGCCTTTACAGATAGCCGACAGTGCTGAATAAAAGCACCATGCCGTTAGGACAGCCACAGTAAAGACGTTTCTATAGGACCGGGACAAAATCACAGAAATGTGCTTAATTTGGAGAGCTTTCAGAATTTCTGAATTTCTGAATACACTAAATATTTTGTGAGCACAAGGTAGTTGTTTCTAATAAAGTGGCCACTTGGTAGAAACACAGGGTAGGTGTTTCCAATAAAGTGGCCAGAAGGTGGAAGCACAAGGTAGGTGTTTCTAATAAAGTGGCCCAGTTAGCTTTAATGGCTAGCTAAATTGAAGCAACATAGGCCAGCAATAGTAGAGATGTTTCTATAGAACCGAGACAAAATCACAGAAATGTGTAGAATTTGGAGATACACTATATGGACAAATATAGTGTTGGTGTACTGGTCAGGGGCGCCTGACCAGTACATCAACAGGGACATTAATGACATTACATTTTATTTTGATATGGAGTTGGTCCCCCTTTGCAGCTATAACAGCTTCCACTCTTCTTGGAAGGCTTTCCACAAGATTTTGGAGATTCTGTGGGAATTTG
>JBBPCZ010019944.1:0-14462 GCA_037974445.1 Brycinus macrolepidotus
CTTAACAAAACAAAGGCTAATACCTTGAATTTTCTGGTAAATTTAAGTGCACAACAGAAAGTGGGAACAGCTTAAGCAGCGACAGCTACTCAGCTCCTCTGGACTGGACGACTCCCTGCAGTGCTAGCATCACTCATGTTAGCTAGCGGATGCCGTTTTAGATGCTGGGCATAACGCTGTACTTTTACTGTACTTTAACACCGACTTACAGATCGTGCACGTCACCGTGCTGTTTGTGTGGTCTAGAGTGAAGTAGCTCCATACATGTGATATGTGTCTCTCGTCTTGTTGTGGTCTTGTGTTTAAATTCTCCACGCGCCAACATTCCCGCCCCTTTTATGAAGTGACTGTAATGATTAGTTAAGTCAAAGGAACGCATGTCAGCGTAAGCCAATCAGAGGCAGAGACTGCACTGAGTACACAAGCGCGCAGACAGAGAGAGAAAAAAACACACGACTCGTCGACTTCTCGCAGGAGGCGTCGATTTGTGCCTCTGATGCTTCGACGCGTCAGCTTTTCTGTTAATGCCCTTATATATATGTATATGTAAACTTAGATAAATATATGTATGTATGTACACATAGAGTATATGTATGTATATATGTACAGAGTGGATATATAAATATATGTAAAAAAAAAAATATATATATATGGACAGGCATGCAATGGAGTGACAGGGATTGACAAGAACAATAATAATGCACCAGAAGAATCGCACATTATAACTTGCACATTATTTATAAATTGCACAGTCCACCCTGTAATAATAATAATAATAATATAATAATAATAATAATAATAATAATAATAATAATAGTAATATCATACAATAGTATAATATTGTATACTATTAAGATTAAGATTATAAGTGTAAGATTATCAGGTTTCTTTTGTAGCTCTCTTCTGCTTCTCAACAATCTACCAGGAGACTTCATGCTCTTCATCTTTGTCTCAAGAACTTCGTACAATTAAACACTTATGTTAATCTCGTCTTTAGGAGAAAGAACATAAAGAATCAATATTCATTCATTAATGCAACACTGAGATCTGCTTCATTTCTCCTGAGACCAAATTTGATCTAAAGAGAAAAACTGATCTTATGAAAGACATTTTTCTTTTGGGTCTGGAATATAAATTTTGCAGAACTTTTTTTGCTGCTTAGGCAGTGTTGGACCCCTCAAGTAGTGGAAAAGGACTCTTGCATAGATGTTTTTGTGAATTATGGCTATGTCTACAAACAAAACACAGGCAACATCTCTTCCTACTCAAATGATATGAAGTGCATGTAAAAATGTACCATTTCAACAAAAAAATGTTCCTTCATGACTGGGGAGGATGTGTTTAATTCATTATGGGCACAATTTTCCAAACACAGGCACCAGCTAGACTTAGAATTACGTTCTCAGTGGGCATTCTCCATCAGAACTCTTTTTTAGACTAGGAAATGGGTCCCACAGGCTTAATTTGTTTTCCTACCTGATCGAAATGTCCTACCAAATGGTGAAAACCTGTGGAGAAATGTTCTTTGTGATTCGAATGAGACAATATATTTTTGTCAAAATCAGTCTTTTTTGTCTGTGTCTCTAGACTTTACACTACCAGTGAAACATTATTCTGAGGCCTTGTTCCTCCTCTGTGTATTTTATAGAGAACGACCTGCATGTCATTCATGTAAACTGTTGTTAAAAAAAGTGTTCTTTGAACAATGCTATACAAAAACCACTTTTTCCTGTAAAAGAACCAAGTTTAAGAGATTTGAGAATATAAAGAACCTTTTAAAGGCTTAAAGTACCTCCGCATAACCCAATGGTCTTTTCAAGAAGGATTTTTTTACATTTATAAAAACATTTCTAAAGAAGCATCCACTTGAAGGTTCTTCAGGGGAGTGAAATTGGTTTAGATGAAGGCACAAGACATCAAGATAGCACATGGAAGATCGTGTTTAATGTTCATCCAGTGATCTTAACCATTACCTTCAGTGGAATTCAACTGTATACTGGAGCTCTCAGAAGGAAAAAAAACTATAGCATTCAATCTGGAGAGCAAAGATCCACCATTTGTTTAGTATTACAGTAAAATGATGCTTTTACTTTTATTACATGTGGGACCAAACTTTCAACAACAACCACCAAACTGCAATGTCATATACCTTTTCATGCACTGTAGATAAAAAGGTACATTCCAGCCCCAGACACCAACAGAGTTTCTTATTTATCCATCTTTAGCTCTTTCTCTTTATTCTTCTTTAGCACTTTTTCCGAGCTAGATCAGCAGTTATGGAGTAACCCGCTAACTCAGATCAATAGAGGTGCTGACAATAATTCAAACAACAGGCCATTTACTGCCAACAAGCTGGTAGAAACTGAATAGTTTCCAAACTATCCTGTTGCAAAGATGTCTAATGTAACAAAAAGCAGCAATAACTTTAAAGCAGGTATGAGCTTAAGTCTGAACTGAAAGGACATTTAATAATTACAGTACTGGCAAAAGTACTGTACAGGGCTGAACAGTATATGGCAACAATATAGTACCATGATTTCATAATATTCACAGATGAGTTGGAATGTACAAAAAGAACCAGTGCGGATACATTTAAAAAAGCAATCAAAACTATGAATATAATGACTTTCACACACTGTGCTAATATAAACAGGAATAATGATGCTCTCTTTGTAGTGAAACGTTTTCTAGAAGTACTGGTGATATTATATGATCAGGAAAACATTCAGTGACGTAATTCATTACAATAACAATACGTATTCACAAATTGCCTAGCTCTACACTCCAGTTTTTGGAACTGATACCATTCTCAGCCTTAATTTTATTTTAATTTACAAACGATTCAGTTGATAAGTTTGCCAGATTCCCAAGGCACAGGGGTGTAAAACATACAGGGGAAAGAATATTTAACAATTGTGAAATTGTGAGTATTTTGTCAGTTAAATGTGGAATTAAGCAAACATAACTGTTTTCCATTAAAGTGACCTGTTTTTTTAAATGTCATATTTAAAATAATAACAAATTGATATACAAATGCATACATTTATAGCACAGTTGTGGAAATATTCCTTTGCATGTATGTTTTAGTAAAACCAACCAAACAAAAACAAGCTAACTTTCACTGATTGCATAAGGTGTAAATGAAAAGGTCAAGATGAAAGTGTTATTTTTAAAGTTTTTTTCAACTGTTTTTTTCCACTTGGAAATGTTGAGAAGCAGTATAAGTATTCAGTTTCAGTTATGTTTGATTACTAGCAACAAAGTAGACTCACTTAAGAATTTCTCATCCCTGCCTTTGCAAACTCACCTCATTCCAACTCTGAAAAAGAAAAGTGTTCTTTTTCTACCTCACAAAATCATTTGAGTGTAAATGACTGCAGGAGTGTAACTGACTTACTTTTCATACGGGTTCCTCAGTAATTGGCCAGCTTCACTTACACTACTGGCCAGAAGTTTGGGCCACCTTCAGATCTTTTTAAAATAAACAATACACCGCTTTTTCAGAAATCTTTACTAGAAATTATTAGAAATACTTAAAACAAATGTAATGTTCTGGTTTTGAAGTTTAATATAACAGCATACCCTGTAATTGCAATTTAATGGACATACAAGCTTTATCACAGTGGCACAGTGGTGTCTTTCTTTCCAGCAATTTTTGGAAATAACTTGTGCCCAAACCCTCCCAGCTCCTTTTCAAGCATGTAAACAGTTCTGTCTCATTTGCTGGACACGCATTTCCAGTGCATCCTATGGGAAAAGAATCTGGAGACTGAATTTTTTGCTTTTCTTGAAAATTTTCTGCTTTTCTTTGGGACGTTTGGGATCATTATGCTTTTGAAGAATGAAATTGTGTCCAATGATACGTAAAGCAGAGGGAATTGTGTGATACTTTTCTTTTTTCATAATCCAACACAAAGTGAATGTCAGTGCACTAAAAACAGACCTGATATGTCTTCTATTTAGCCTTTGTGGCTAAAAACTACAGACCACTAAATACTGAAAACCAGTCAGTTACAATTGTTTTAAGTGTTTCTACAATGAGGAGGCGCCCTTTAAATCTGAGCGCTGGCTGAAACAATGGACTCAAATGCAGAGCAGATGCTTAGAGAAATGAATCACTGATTCACTGCAGGCACGTTTCAACTCTGTGGTGAATGAAGCTTGAATTGTAACTTCCCGTGGATGGGTTTCGACCCAGCGACGAGCAAAACGCGAGCCACATTAAGACTGCCGCGTTTACTCACTGTGCCAGGTTTGATGCATAATAATCAGAAAATTAGAAAAGAATTAAGAAACTGAAACTGGCCTCTCCACTCAAACAAAAAACACCCTCAACCAAAACAGCACCAAGTCTGGTAAAGTTATAGGCTCGTTTCAGAGAGAGAGGAGGTGGGAAGAGACAGGAGTGTGGTGCAAGTGAAAATATGCCAAGGGAAACACTCCAGATGAGCGCTAAGGAAAATGCTTGACAACTCAAGCACTCTCACAATACCAAGGTTACCGGCTCAAGTTAACATCAGTGAACACAAAGACTCAGCAATGAGTCTGTGTGTGAAAGCCGGTTATAAAGAGACGCCCACAGGTGCAGCCGATGATTGCGTGAGAGTGGTAGCCCTCGTCTTCTTCTTTTACCTGACTCAGCAGTGGCAGCGCTACACCTCCCCCTGCTGGCCCCTTACGGTTTCTAATGTTTTCTTGCATTTTGAAAAAGCAGCATATTGTTGTTGGTTTTTTTTTATCCGAGGGTGGGCCCAAACGTCTGGCCTATAGTGTACATGTACAAGAAATTTGTTTGCCACTTTATAGTAAATCTACTTGTTGAAGCTCAGATTTTGCTGCGTACTGGTCTTACTTGTCAGCTTAATTAGGTAATCTATATTCAGCAGACATAACAACTCGAATTTGCCCTTTTAAGTGTTTTTAACTGCTCATTAATGATTTTCCAGGTATTTAAAACACAAGTAAGTACAGATAATTACCTATTCACAAACCCTTTGCAAGGATAAGGATAGTCTTATTGTAACATGATATTGAAATTTGTGAAAAGGGGATAACAGAGAATTTGATATAAATAATTGCAACTAAATAGACACAATGCAGTCATATAAATTGTCACGGGGCGAGGACATAAATGAGCTAAGCTACCAGTTAGACCAGTGTAGCGTGGTGGAAGAACCCAATCGCGGAAGAACACAAGAGAGTTGGTAAGCCACGCGCTTTATTCTAAGAACTCTCTGAACTAGAGTGCGGATTCCCACCGGAATCCTCGTTCTCACACACACACACAGTGGGTAAAGGAGAGGGGGAGAGATGGTCTTAGTACTCACGGTACCGCTGAACATAAGGGGAAGTGAGTAGGGAACTCAATGACTGAGCACTGTGTGTTACCGTCTTCCTGTTTATATACCCCGTGACACACGTCATCTCCGGAATCCCGTGCGCGTCACGAGACTGGTGTGCGTGACATAAATATCACAAAAATACATTTGGATTAACACTATAACATTTAATATTTTATTTATTCATTTGTTTATAGAAATTGTCAATTACCCTTCACACTATATGAACATTTTATGATGAATGAATCAATAATTAACAATTCATATGTATATAGTGGTATAAGATTTGTAGGAAAACTCTTGTTACATTAACAAGCATTTAAACATTTCTTTTTTCTGATAAAGCACCATTTTGGAAATATAAAGTTTTGTTTTGACAGAAACAGCATACATTTTTCCATGTACTCTATAATGAAGACGATATTGACATATGCTGGTTCAGGTGGAATGTCCCTGCACATGAACAGAATTCTTGCACATTTGCACTATTTACAGTAATATGGACATGACTTTAAATGGTGCAAATGTGTATGAATTCTGTTTAGCAGTTATCTACATCCCCCTTGACACTCAGCATCTACATTCTGGCAACAACATCTGACAGTAATATGAGCAGAATTACCTTTAAATTGGGTAAGAGTGATGAGATGTTCTTTTGGTGCTCATATTGTTGCTTGGCATAGTGCTCTGACCTGCTCAGTGCGGTAGGGAAAAACTGTAAACAAGTTCTCATAATGTTGTTTTCTGTGAGTTGATCTCACACAATTTGTCTTTGATTGCTTTTTGTCAGATTTACTGGGCTGAACAAACTCCCACAGTGCTAAAACACACTGGACAGTAGGCTTACCAGGACATTGTTTAACAAAACAGAACTGATGCACAATATCTCTGCATGAGCCACTGAAGTGCATAAAGAGTGTTGTTATAGCGGCTAAAACTCTCCACCAGCTGCAGCCCAAACTGTGGAACATCATGGCTTGGGGTCTTTGTAAGCACCTGTTAGTCAAGAAAAAAAAAATCCAGAGCTGAACAACTTTGAAGCCATGTTATTTTTCATAAAATGTTAGAAGTAAAGCAGTGAGCTGTGCACTTGACTAGTAGATCAGATCAGGTCAGATGCTGTTGGACAAGAAGGCCTGGCTCACATTCAGTGTTGTAGCTCACTCCAAAGGTGTTCAGTTGGGTTGAAGTCAAGTCAAGCCCAGTAGGTGCCTATGGTCATTTCAGGCATATACACATTACACAGTGAAATGAACCAATGTTCTTCTTGGACCATGGTGCAACACAAAGAACAAAAAACACAAGACTACACAAGTGCAAGCAGAACAGGACTAAAGAGAGAGTGCAAAAAAAAAGACCCAAAAGACAAAAGAGCAACAGTACAGTCGAGAAGAGCAGTAACAGCTCTAGTGTGAGTGAATACAGTATTCTGACATATCGTATTCTAGCAGCAGAGTTGTTAAGTGTGCAAAAATGCAAAGATTGAGATAGACAGCAATAAATTATTGTGCAAAAAATAGCAAGTAGCAGCAACAGGATTAGAAAAATGTACAGTACATAAATAAATACAGTGTAGAGTAAGTTGTTTTGTTAATGGCGGAACAGTTTAGAGTGTGTATCCCATGTAATTGGGGGAAAGGAAGCAGTTTAGTTCAGAGTGAGTTTCTTATTCAGTGCTGTTTTAGGAATGAGATGGCTGCAGGAAAGAAACTGTTCCCTATCCTGGTAGTGAAGGCCTGGATGCTGGTGGTGCTCAAAGATGCTGAAGATGTCTGTCAGTTGGTCCGCACAACCTCTGAGACCATGACCATGAATGTTATCTGGTCCGGTGGCTTTCAGAGTCCTCCTCACACCAGCTGTGGTCATACAGAGCACTTGGTTGTTAGGGGTGGAGGGGTCTTCCTCGCTGCTGTGTTGTTCTGTACCTCAAATCATACATAAAAGTCATTCAGCACATCTGGAAAGGAGGCCTCACCAACACAGGCAGGTGGCAATGTTATGTAGTTCCCTGTCACATTTACCACGTGTTGCCAGTGTCCTGGAAGTAGCCATGGATTTTCTGATCACGTCCGCGCTTTGCTGATCTGATGGGTCAGGACAGATTGGCCCTTGCTGCTCTCAGGCCAGCTTTATTGCCTGACCTGAAGGCAGTATCACAGGTTCTCAGCAGCACATGCACCTCCACAGTCATCCATGGCTTCTGGTTTTGGAGGCCATAATGTCATTGATGCACTTGCTTATGTAGCTAGCCACCAACGCTGTGCACTCCTCTAGGTTGGTAGCAATGTTCATGTAAACACAGTCAAGCATGTTCATCTCTCTCATTGAAAAATCCACATATCGGTGGAATTTAGGGAGAACTGACTTGAGATGTGCATGGTTGAAATCTCCGGTGACAATAAACAGTCCATCTTGGTGTAAGTTCTGGAGCTTACTGATGGCTTCATAAAGTTCGGCCTGTTCATTGTTAGTATTAGCACTGATTGGAATGAACACTGCGACCATTAACATGGTGGTGAATTCCTGTGATAAATAACATGGTCTACATCTAACAGTCACAAACTCCTGCAGTGGTGAGCAGTAACTAGAGACCAAAACAGTGTTCACACACCAGTCAGAGTCAGTTCCACTTCTGTCTGACTGGAACATTAGCATGTCATTAATCTAGGTAGCTATGTGTGGAACTATGTCTCTGAGCCATATCTCTGTAAAAACAAGAATACAACAGTACCTGAACTCAAGCAGGGTAGTTTACTGGAGTTGGATGTAGTCCAGTTTACTGTCCTGGGAGCAAACATTGGTGAGTAGGATGGATGGGATAGCTGGTTGGCTAGCAATAATTTCAAGCCTAGGATGGACACCCCCCCCACTGCCGTACTTCCACTTCCTCGCCCACCGCTTGCGATGTCCCTTCCCCCAGTCAGCGGCATCCGGTGACACTGCAGTCTGAGGGGCTGGTCCCTTCAGCAAGCTGAGGTCACGGAGTTTGTCCAGCAATCCATCGTTAAGGGACATTTCTTGTTTACATCTTAGTTGTACAAGAGTCTGATGGTGGTAGACATGTCCATCAGTCATTTTGATGCAGAAATATTGTGTGAAAGTTTACAACTATACTTTTGTACCAAATGTTGAATCCCAGAGAAGCACGCACGCCACCATCTTGAGGTAGCACCAAGTTAGGGCTCTGTGCAGTCCTCTACAACTTTGTGTGTTTAACCATGTGTTTCAACCTATGTGTGTGTAATCATGTGTGTCTAACTGTGTGTTTTACCATATGTATAACCATATGTCTAATCATGTGTATAAACATGTGTACCTGCTCATTTGTATTACCAAGCATGTCTAACCATGTTTGGCTCACCATGTGTCTAACCCTGTGTGACTAACCATGTGTCTAACCTTATGTGTAAGCAACTGACTAATTATATGTCTAACAATGTGTGTCTAACTGTACGTTTGACCATGAATGTCTGACCCTGTGTCTAGTAGCGGTGTAACAGTTCTCCATATCCATGGTTCAGTTCAAGCCTTGGTTTTTGAGCCACGGTTCGGTTCATACCTCTTTTTTTTCTTTTTGGTTGATTAAGAAAAATGGAAACATATTTATGGGTTTTATTACAATTTGGATTTATAAGTATAGTAAAGAACATGAACGTGGCCGCTTCAGCTACATTAACTATGTTCTTGGCAATGTTCATTGGTCCAATGGTGGCATTTGGTCTATCAGATTTCCATTCTGCCAATTCCTGTAGAATTTCTAAAAAATGGTCTCTTGTGCGACTTTTATACACAGCGCATGTCTGGAGACGGGGTTTGCAATTATCCAGTTGTTGGTAATGTAGTACTCCATGACTTTCTGTTCCACCCATCTGTAATTAAAGCAATGAATTTTGCATTTTGCAAGCCCTCCAGCAGCTTAGCCTTTATGTCGTCACAAAGTTTAGGCAAAACATTTAGACTGAAATGCGGTCGGTCCAGCACTTTGTGGGTTCCAGCACACGGAGTAGATGACTGAATCCGTTGTTTTCAGCAACTGAAAAGGGGCGCATGTCCAGTGCCATAAAAACTCTGATTGCCTTGATAGTGGCTTAAGCACGGTTCGAGTTAGCTTGTAGTTTCATCCTAAAGAGTTACCTGTTGCTGAAGTTTTTTCGTGCACTGCTAAGATCAATGTTCGGATGATGTCTTCTGATATTTGCTTGTATAAGTGTTGCCTGCTGCATGACGAAGTTTTGTTAAACATTTATGGCAAATTGTGTGTTTGGTGTTTACGACACAATTGCCATCCTTATACTTCACTATACACTGCTGACATTAATGTGCCTGTGGCATCTGCTTTCTCAGCATTATTATCCATCTCGAGTTCCATCAAACTAACACAACTTTACCGCAGGCGTGGTCAGCTACTGCATGATTGGACAAAGATAGTCACGTGACACGCGTGGTTGGGCGACAATAAAATAAGTGTAATATGCGATGTTTACCAAATATACAGCTCGCATCACGGTTTTCTGTTTGGTTTCAGAACGGTTACGCCCCACTGGCTAGGTGTTTACCCAATTGTCCAATAAAGCTTATAATGTCTTGCATGCATGTCTAACCATTTATCCAACTATATGTATACATGTCCAGCCTTGTGTAACTTTTGTAGTATATCTAGCCATAAATCTATCCATGTATATTACTATACGTATTCAACCATACAAGTCTCACCATGTGTCTAACTATTCATGTCTATACTATTCATGTGTGTGCCTGATCATTGTCTCTGAACATGTGTGGTTAACCATGCGTGACTAGCTTTTTAGTATAACCATTTGTGACTGCCTCTAATTATCTGTCTCTCAATATGTGTCCCACCATGTGTCTAACCCTGTATATCTAACCATATATCTCTACCCATTTGTATCTAACAAATTTAATTTAATGTTAAACACGTGTGTTTAACCGTAAGTGTCTTTACATGTGTATTAACAGTATGTCTTATAATATGTGTCTAACCATGAGTGTCTGTCCATGCATGTCTGGCTATGTGTATCTTACCATGTGTGGCTAACAATGTGTATCTAACCATATGTGTCTCACTGTGTGTCAAACCATAAACATGTGTTTAACCATAAACATTTGTCTAAACATTTGCATCTGTTCATGTGCACTTGCGTATCAACATGTGTCCCACCTTATGTCTAACCATGTCTCTATAATCTTGTGTGTTTAACCAGGTGTTAACTATCTCTGACCATGTATGGATTTTTCCATATGTATCTTACCATCAAGTCTTACTACATGTCTCATCATGCATGTCTTATAACTTTCCATGGACAACCTGCTCTTTTTAGAACATTTTAAGAACATACATTTTTTGTGTAAAAAAACAAGACAAAAACAAGAGAATATAAATAAAACTGCCCTTTATGCTTTAGCAACACAAGAAAGGCAGCCACTCTAAAATGCTTTTGGCAACCAATGAACTTCACAGAACACTTAAAGGCTATACTGATTTTTTTCAGCCTCAGACCCTCGCTCAGCAAATTAAAAAGTTCTACCGAAGAAGAAGTTACTCACACAGAAGAAGAAACAAGAGCTTAGGCTCCCTGTCAGGCATAGCACCAATACAGAGCTGAATACAGGGTAGATTCTACTGCTTGCAGGGTAATTTACACATCACTGGTAAAAACCTTTCCAATCAACTTAAAACACCAAGCAAATATTAGGGCAAGAATCATGAGGCAAGTTTAGGCGATAAAAGCTTCTATGTACATTGCTGATACAGCGTGTCTACAAAAGCCATACAAAGGCACACATAATCCAATGTGAATGCATTACAGTAAGCCAAGACATTGTATGTATTGTTGTCTTTTAATGATAATAAACTAAGATATTTCAGAAATTGTTCATTATTTCAGTGAAAACTGGCTTTCACGCTGGATTCTTTAAAATCTGTCTCTGGAAGCTGTTTTCTGCTATCAGTATTGCTGTAATCAAGTTCTGTCATCAATTAAGGCAAAATTAAGGCAAAAAAGCCTACAACTCTAGTCAGTGAACATCTAATATCTATAACATCTGTCTGTATATATATGTATACAAGGCTGAATAAAACTGACTCTTCTAAAAGGGTGCTTTATTGGCTACACTGAGAAAGTAATGCACTAAATGTCCTTGATCCAAATGCAAGTCTTGACACAATTATTTATTGCCATAATTTATTTTTAAAGTTATTTATTGCCAGAACTGAAGGGCAGATTCTGTTAATGAAATACAATTTATTAATTTGGAAAAGAACAGTTTTAAGAGTGCATATATGGCTGCTTTACTGACTAAACTTGACATGTCATCTGCACTTAATAAATTAGATACACCCAAGTATTGTACTATCTGTGGTAGAAATTTCCCACTCCACCTCTGGAAGAGCAGAGGTTCAACTTATCAAATTTTTATTTTCATGAGCCCAGGGGGTCCTGATCTGTCTTTCAACAGGTTCCAAGACTCTCAAAGCTAGAAACTGTAACACAGGTTTATGTACTTGTGAAGACTAATAATTTCTCATCAGCTTCTCATCAAACTTTCAGGGGAATGGTGTAACCGTTCACTTCCTCACCTTGACCATCCTCTGTTACAACGCTCACATTCATCTAAGCTTAAATAAAGTAATATCAGGAAACTACACCACTCCTCAGAGAGTTCACTTTGTTCAAAAACACTGTGTTAAAAGGATGCACACCTGTTAGTGCATGTATATAAATTAATGTCCATATATTAAGTCTCATACATCTTGAACTTTCTTGTATCCATAAAGGCTGTTGTTTCCGCTTGGCTGCAAAGATGTTTTTGCCTGCTAGCAGTGACCTTGAAGGCCTCGCTCTCCTCCCTTTCCTTATCTTGGCATCTCTGCTCAGATGTTTTCAACAGAACAGACTGACTTTGTTCAAAACTCACACTTAAGCTAAAATATTAATAATACTATTACAGTTTCAGTCATTGTTACATAAGTAACAAAAGAAGTTAAAGAAAGAACATAAGTAGCAAAACAAGAAAAATCCTCCACACATCACCAGTGTTTACATTGCCTGGTCCCTATGTAGAGTAGCATGATATTGTGATGATATGAATCCAGAGTCCCTCACAATCGAAACATAAAATTGCACCCCAACGCTTGATGTCAGGTGATGAAAATGTTCCTTTCATCTGTGGTGGTGAAGTGTCATAAATCCACTCACACTAATGAATCAAGAAGGTGATCTTGGAATAAATTAAATTTAGTCATCTCCCATATGTGGCATGCAGTTCAGGGTTTGGCTCAGTAGATCAAAGGATGAGTTCTGGGGTAGCTTCAAAGGCCAAGCATGCAAAAAAATAGACTAAACTCTATAATTATGCAGGCCCAAAAACTGTGGCCAGCTGGGCAAGGTAATGTCCTGGTCACACTTATCTTTTAACAGCACTGGAAATCTTCCTTTTCTCTAGTGTTGCTTTGGCATCATTTCTTTCTTTCTTACCTTTGTCCTTCTTTCTTCTTGTTTTATCTCTTGACCTTTTTTCATCCTTTGACCTTTTTCCACTTTATTCATTCATTATACATGCATTCGAGCCCACTGTTATTAGCTGGATTAGGCATTATCATTTGGTGCATCCCTTAGCCTCATCCGTTTGATAGAATTTTTATTATTTTCAGTTTTATGAAGTCCTGTTTTCATTCTCTCAGCATGCACTACTCAAATCATACATCACAACCACTCCGATTCTCTGTGGTGCTCAACCAGTCCTGACTGCTAGCCTAGCAACTGAGCTCCCTTTTTGAGCTTTCCCCCTAGTCTTACACTCTCAGTCATATCCATCCATCCATTCAGAACTGCTTACCCTTAACCAGCGCTGTGTGGGGCGCTGGGGCCAATCCGAGCAGTTATAGGGCGAAAGATGGAGAAACACCCTGGACAGGTCACCAGTGGGCAGACACACAGTCACACACAGGGCAGACACACAGACAAACACACTCATGCACAAACTCTTCATCATATCATATCATTTAACAAGACCAAATTCTTGTCCTACATTAAAATGATGACTTTTCTCCAGTTTTTTTAATGAATTTTGATTACCATCAGTGAGTGGGAAAAATATCAATCAGTAATATTGCCCCCACCCCTATCACTGAGTAAAAACTTTCAGCTAATTCAAAGACCCTCCACAATGTCATGTGTCCCTCTGAAATATACCACAGAACAAAAGGAAATTTTATATTTTCCTGACTTAGCTTTAGAATTTTTTTTGCTCGTCCTCAACACTGGACACCCCTTGGGGTCTTTTTCTTTTGAGCAGTGGTGGTAACTGGGTCACACTATGTTTTCTTGCACGACTGAAGCCTGAGCTTTGTTAACTGTAAGAAAGACTGGCACCCGTGTGGAAAAGTCACCTTTTCTGCATGCATGACTTGACCTACATGAAAACCTAAAATATTTTGTGAAACTTGCCTTATGTCAAGGAGCTTTTACTGCATAACTAGCAGCATTACATTCATTTATCTGTGTTATCCAGCAGTACAAGTTAAGCTAAAACAGAATACAAAAATGAACCTAGCATTTGTGATAATTACAATTCATGTTAAATTTAGACTAGATTTGAATTCAGGTTCCTGAGGGAAATGCACTTGGTTACAATTAAGTACTGAATCCGGGTGGGCTTGCCCCGCAGGATGGAAAAGCAGAGGTGCTCTCTGGAGGGCTGAACCCACAGCCCATGGCCACATAGCAGATGGGATGAGTCGAGGATTAACACACTGCTGCATTCCCCTCATCTGCCCTTTGCCGCGGGTAGCCAAGGGAAGAAGAAGCAAGACACTCTCTCTCTTTCTCTCTCTCTCTCTCTCTCTCTCTCTCTCTCTCACTCACTCACTCAGATACACACATGCAGTCCAAGTCCAAGACAGACAATGCTGACTGCTGCTGCTGCTGAAGTGTCCTGGGGAAGTCCAGATTTTGTCTATTATATATAAACCAGCCAGCTGAAGTCTATTCCACCAACCCTTTGTGTTTGTCTGGTTGTGTTCTGTCATTGCAGAGAGATACTGACCATTACAAACAAAATAACTGTCAAAATCTAGCTGAAATATCACCAAAAAAAGTATAT
>JBBPCZ010019965.1:0-14461 GCA_037974445.1 Brycinus macrolepidotus
CATCAGCACTTTGCACATTGAATTGCCAATTGCAAAATGTAATATCAAATTACATGCTCAGATTGAATATTGAATTGACAATTGCAAAATGAATTGCCATTTGAATTTTTGTGCTTATAATCCTCCATACAGTTCATCATGGACAATGCTGATCACCCAGTCCACAGTGTGGTGAATGAACTGAGAAGTACTTTTAGCCATAGACTCACCAGCTTAAAGTGCTCTACTGAATGTCACAGAAAATTCTTCCTTCCCACCCCCATCAGACTCTACAACTCCTCCCTGATCTCCATTACATTCAATAATATCCTCCTAACCCATATTTGTGTTTTTAGTAATTCACTTAACTGTAAGTTACTTATCTATAGTATTTGCAGTATTTGTGTATATATCATAGTGTATTTCATATAGTTTTTATTGGATTTATTTAGACTTCATAGTTTTTTCTTCTTGTCTCTTTGTCTCTGTGTGTATTTCAGGTCATAACATAAGCAATTTCCTCTGGGATCAATAATTCTTTTGATTCTGAGGTCAAACTCAGAACCACTGACTTAAACTTAAAGGACAAATATTTAACACTAAAATGACCATGTTGAACAAAGTTTACTGAAAAAAAGGAGTTAAAATCATTCATTTCTGTGCTTGTTTTCCTTGTGGAAACACAGGAGCAGTGGAGGAAAATGAAACATTCGCTGTCATATTTATATCTGATTTATTTCTGTTTGAGGTTTAGAGAAACTGACCCAAGAGGAGCTTGGAGGAGAAACGCTTTCTTGCCACAGAAACCCAGCCTAAGATTCTCTTGACACCAGAGACGTTTTGAACGATTGATCTGTTATGATCTATTGTGTCCTGACTTGTTCAGAAAAAGAGTGTGTTTATCACAGACTGTAGCAGCAGTCTCTATTCTAAATTTTACCCTAAAAATAATTTTAACAATATGTTTGCTGAAAGATTAATCAGTCTTTGAAGTGTACTGACATAGCTTGATTCAGTTTCAGTATTATCTTGCTGTAACCCACCTCATAATAGATAATCTGTTTTTTTATTTTCAAATACATTTAGGAGTGGGTAATATGTCCATTTTAATTGTTATTGTGAAAAATTACATGACAAAATTACATGCTTTCCTGTGCTTATGTGAAGCACTTCACAAACCCCCAGAGTAAATAAAAATCTGCAATGAATGGATCAAAATAACTGAGCTCTCATGTACTGGAAATTAAAATCTCTTTATGTTTAAAATATTCCATTTTTCCCAGATTAATTGTGAGGGACCAGCCTGGGGCAGGGGGAGACGTACCATTGCCACTGCCGTGTCGGGTAGAAGAAGAAGACGAAGGCCGCCACCCTACCGCAATCAGCTGGCATCGGCTGTGTGTGGGCGGCCCTTTATAACTGGCTTTCGCACTCGGACTCATTGTTGAGTCTTTGTGTTCAAAATCATAAGACTTGAGCCGGTTATTTCGGTATTGCGAGAGTTCTTGAGTTCCTGAGTTCTCAAGCGTTTTACTTAGCACGCATCTTTAGCTTTTCCCTAGGCACATTTTCAAAAATGCACACAGCACATTTTCACTTGCACCACACTCATGTCCCTTTCCCCTTCCTTTCTCTGAATCGAGTTTGGTGTTTTGCCAGGCCAAGTGCTGTTTTGGTTGAGGGTGTTTTTAGTTTCTCCCATGAGTGGAGTGGCCACTTTCCCTCCTGGAAGTTTTGGTTTCTCAATTAAATTCTTATTTTCTGATTAGTACGCCAACTGAGGGCTTCTGAGGCATTTGTCTTCAGTTCTGCCTCAGTTGCGCAGCAAGTAAATGCAGCAGTCTAACGCTCCGGCCGCAACATGCTGGGGCCTGGGTCTAAGTCCTTCCGCCTGCCTTGGTGGTGCATCGAGTAAACGCGGAAGCTTAACGTGGCTCGAATTTCGCTCAAATCCCACTCGCGCCGATTTAGACTTGAATCAAATTCGGGCTTTGTTCACCACAGGGTTGAATCACACCTGTGGTGAACAAAACCCGAATTTGATTCAAGTCTTTGTGATTCAATTCTCTGCTCTGCAGTTGGGTACATTATTCTGGCTGGTGCTCAGATTTAAAGCGCCTCTTCGTTGCATTCATAGGTCCTGTTTCCAGTCTGCTGTTTGAGGATGTCCCCACAAGTTTTCATGTTTAGATGTAGATTTAGATATAGGGTATAACGTCCTGCCCAGTTTTCATGGGACTTTTATTTTGACACTTCTGGGTTCCCCCTTCCTTAATCTTCCTTTTGGTTTGTCCCATGACTCCAATTAGTTTCACTTGGCCCTTGTTTTCCCCCTCTACTTAAGATGGCTATACAATGAGGCAGATGTCCGTCCATCCTCACACTATCTACTCTTCTACCATTCCATTCCGTTCCCTTCCCCTCCCCTCCCCTCCCCCTCCCCCTTCCCCTTGTTCATGGCCTCCTGGGTGGCTGGTTTGTTTAGGCCCACATGTCGATGAGGTGTTCGGCTGGCCCCTGGTCCTGGGACATCTTTGCTGGCATGGACTATGTATGTACACTATATGGACAGAAGTATTGGGACACATGTTTTTCAGGGGTTGGACTAGGCCTCTTACTTCCAGTGAAGGACAATCTTAATGCTTCAGCAGACCAAGACATTTTGGACAACACCATGCTTCCAACTTTGTGGACATAGTTTGAAGATGGCCCTTTTCTATTCCAGCATGACTGTGCCCCAGTGCGCAAAGACTCCACAAAGACATGGTTGGATGAGTTTATCGTGGAAGAACTTGACTGGCTCGCACAGAGTCCTGACACCATCGAACACCTTTGGGATGAACTGGAAGAGTCCTTGTTGGTGTAATGGTCAGGTGTCACAATACTTTTGTCCATATAGTGTATCTTGTTAAACCCTGTATTTCCTGTCTGTGTTTTTGGAAGAAATGGTAGCCTTCTTGTTCTAGTCTGGTTGATTCATGTTTCTTGGTAAAATCTGTATGTCCTGTGTTCTTTACAAGAACTGTAGCCTGCCTGTTCCTGCCTGTGTGATTCTGTGTCTCTGTAATGTCTGTAATCTCTGTAATGTCTCTGTCCTGTTATCCCTGTGCTGCAGGAGCCAGTGCTCCATATCCCCTCTGCTCCACGTTTTTGCCTGTTATCTTCAATAAATCTGGTTTCACAGCCCTGGCTTGTATGTCCTATTCACCACACCCCCACATTCCACATGTACTTAAGCCAGTTACTGAGGATTTTTTATTTTTTTTTGGCTTGAATTTTTGCTTAGTAACAGAAAGTAATAGAGAACAAGTTTATTAAGCACTTTAAAGAAATGGAAGGAGTTCTTTTGTTTGTGTAGTGAATCCGTTTGTTCTAGCAAATTTAACCACAGTGAAAGACCCACATATCAGTCAGTTTTGCTGCCAGAACAGGATTCTGCTTTGCAATTTTTCCAAGTTGAAGTGGCAAGAAAGCTTAAAGAAGCGTCATTTAAAGGTGACCCCATAAGCTATGGGGTTCTCATTTAGTTAGTAATCTTAAAGCTCATTATACAATAACTATTATGAATTGTTCTGTAACTGCTATAATAGCAAGGTAGGGAAAATCTCTGAATATGAATCTTCCTTCACATGATGTATTAATGTGTTTAGATGTGTACTGAAATTGCAGTGCTTCAGAAGTTGATAGTGATCCTCTCCTGTGCCAGCTGAAGTCTTTCCATACGCTGATACAGCTCTGCCCTCTTTCGTCCTGCCTCTGAATCTTCAGTGAGCAGTTTAGACACATCAGCTCTTTCCCGCAGGTTCATTGACTCTGCCCGCAGCCTAATAGCAGCTTCCTTCAACATGAACAGCATGACCAACATAGGCACGTAGTCAGCCAGACGCTGATAGACGATCTGACAGGATATAGAGGAAGGTTTATTATATGTAGGCATAATATTGAGTTATTTACAATTAAACTACCATTAACAAATAAAAACACAAATAAACAACAATTAAGTTCTTCAGCATGCAAAATGCTCAAAGGGATCAAAGAGATATATCTTGTCCACTTTATCGATATCCATATATCCTGTGTGTAATTAGTGTATAGGTGTGCAGTAATAGTCCTGTAGTCCAGTAATCTGTTTTCATGCACAATTTATCAGCTGTCCTGTTGATGATGGTGGCTGCCTGTTCCTAGCTCATAGTGTGTGTGCTCTCAACTGTTAATATGTATTAAATGCAGAGCCTGCAATTCACTACTCAGTGTGTGTGTTTGTGTGAGTTTTTACACTGGTCATTGTAAATATTACAATACTAAATGAACATTTGGCATTGAGGATCCCCTTCAGGTTGAATGTGTTAAATCTCTGCACAGTGCTGTTATGTTGTGCATCTTAGATTAAGTTCAGCACTGGCTTGCTGTCACTCACCTCATAGTAGATGATCAGTTTTTCAGGTGTTAACTTCCTGGTGTCAAATACAGCACAGTTCTTGGCCGAGGTTGCATTCTCTCCAGTATCTAAACAAACAGACTCATACTCTTGCCTCTGCTCAACAAACTGGAAGTCCACCAACTTCTGTGTTAAAATGGGGTCCTGGGTATAGACGATCTTTTCCATGCACATGTATTCAAGGAGCCTCTTTTCCACTTTGGCCTCTTGCTTCGACTGAATGTCATCAATCTGGTTCTAAAAACATAGGATATGTCTAATTATTCTGAACAATCAGACTCAGAATCAGAACAATACCTGACTCAGTATGCCACCCAATGCCTGGTACAAGACATGGTTATCTCTCGTCTTGAATACTGCAACGCTCTCCTAGTGGCTCTTCCAGCTTGTACAATAAGATTCTTACAGCTGGTTCAGAACTCAGTAACTCGGCTGACTTCAACCAACCCAAAAGATTGCATGTCACCCCACTGCTGATTGATCTAAACTGGCTACACATGGCTGCCAAAATGAAGTTTAAGTCACTAATTACAGAGTGACTTCTGGGTCTGCAACTAGGTGCCTTAATCCTCTCATGCATGTTTACGTTCCTACTCGCTTCCTCTGCAAGGAACATCGTCTGGCTCTGCCATCCCTACACACAAGGCAAACCCAGTCCAGACTCTTCTCATTCGTGGTTCCCCGCTGGTGGAATGAGCTGCCAAAGGTGACCAGAGCAGCAGAATCCCTCTCTGTCTTCAAAAACTTCCTAAAAAGACTCATGTATTCAGAGAGCATCTCCTCTCCTGATACACTATCTACCATAAATCACACTTGCTCTTCTGATTAAGCTTACATCTTCTTGCACTACTCCCTACGTAAAGATTTAGCACTTAGAAATATTCTCTGGTTCTCACACTGCTATAAAACTTCAGTGTTTCCTTAAATCGTAAGTTGCTTTGGATAAAAGCGTCTGCCAAATGAATGTAATGTAAGGTAATGTTTATTATTCAGTAGCTACTATACATTATTAGGTAACTGCTTCATTAGTTAGATTTATATATTTAGGGGTGAAGAATAGCAGGAGATGCGCAAGATCCCTAATAGCAAGCAACACTGATAGACCATGCTGCACAGTGAGAAGCTCAAATAATTTCACAGCTCATTTTTACTTACTAGTATCATAGATCTCAAATGAGGATAATTCGGGAAGCAGAGTTCACACACGGCACGGAACTCAGTTTGTACAATGCCTGAAAAAAATTAATTTAGGGTTAGAAAATAATATTTATTTATGTATTATCTATTGATCCCCAGTATCCTCTATAGTTTATTTTCACAGTACCTCTAATGATCTTCACAGTCTCCACTGCAGGTGTTTGGAGATTGTTAATATGCTTCTGAACCAATGATTCAAACACACAGTAGTCACTGAATGTTATCAGCTCTCTCCCACGATATGCATCATAGTTCTCCGTCATCTCCCGCACTGCGTCTCTGACTTTGATTAGACCAAAAAAAGTACATAATCAATGAGGAGACAGTGGCCGTACCTTATGCTTTTACTATCTCTCTGATGGGAACTGCCAGTGACAGCTCTTTGGACTTCGTTTTGAGAGTTGACAACAGACTCCAAATCCTCAGCTGAAATCAAGTCTGGACCTAGAACTAAGGTCTGCTTACTTAAATAACATGTTCCTGATCTGGATGTACATAACCTCAAATTAAATCTTAAATTCTACAGTTTGAGCCTCTTAGCTTTTACCTGTAATATGCTGTGGTAGACTGTTACAGTAATACCTTTATTGACATCCAAATACTAATGGACCTGAATGTAGCTTAAAACAATTGTTTGACCCAACATCAAATTTATGCAGTTTTTTCCTTACCCCAGATAGCCAAAACATATTTGCTGTTTAAAGATTGTTTCTTTACTTTTGTACTGGAGCTACAAGGTAAATGTATTTGACAAATAATGGAGGCTAATTGACACTTAATTATGTCACTGGATGTTCTAATTGTGATCCACTCGCTGCAAACTTTGCTGAATTGTTACTGGATTGTTGCTGATGTACTGTTATGTATAAGAATGGACAAAAGTACACTGCAAAGCAAAAACACTAATAGCAAATTGGAGCCTGAGTTTTGTCTGTAATTTTGCCCATGTTTATAGATAGTCAGACTAAGTCAGATGCATAAAAGCAGACCTATTAGAGATTAATTAAAGGCCTGCTTCCTACATCTTACTTGTATTTTTCCAGTCATGATGTTTGTGTGATTCTATGTACCCATGGCTTTAAGAATGATACATGTATATTACAATACATGTACATGTCCTGATCGGTTGCCCTGTATTGTTTTTCATTCAAAATGCAGCTCCAGCTGAAACACTCCTTATAACTTTAACATGAAGGGGTGGGGCTAAACTGAAGAATGAATAGGCAGATATATGTAAATATGTTGGTTCTTGTTACATCACAGAAACAGTGAATTCAGAACAGACTGTTTACAGGTTCCTTTCCGAAAATGGACTAAATGGACTGGGGAGTGAATGCCCTTCTTTTGAAACATTAACAGAGTTTGCGGACTGTGATGAACAACTTAAACTAATAAAAGTAAGGAGATTTCCCTGGATTTCAGTTTGAGGTAAGTGTGAATTGTGTGAATTTGATTTCTGACAGAAATCTCACTTTAAATGTGTAATTAGACGATAGAAAAAATTAAAAAAAACTACTGAAAATGATGTACAGCATGCTTTGGAGTCTCTCATGTGGAGTTCCCATTGATTAAACACAGGCCGCAGGAGAGAGTAGATGTTTGCCTGTCCCGATGCTCCAGTTCGACAGAGCTCGCTGATCTGGTCACTGAACTCCAGGATTCTCTGCTCACACAAAATTAAGTGAGTCTCGGAGGGTGCGCCTCACAGGATGAATTGCGTGCATCTTCTGCTGAATCCCTGAAGAACTTACCGTGCTCAGATAAGGTCCCAACTTCTCCTGCTCCAGGGGAGGACCTTTGCCATAGCTCCTTAGCTCAACCTTAACAGCAGACAGGCGGATCTGAATCTGTTCAGTCAGGTTTGGTAATGATGCCTGCGAGTGGGGAACAGTAGCCAAAAGGATTTAGCCACATATTCCATATTTAGCAGACACTGTACAAAACTTTGAGCAGTAGTACTAAGGCTTGCCTTGATGTGTTCGACCAATTCTTTGGTGAGTCTGTTGGCAAGGCACTGAGTTGTGACTTTCTGTTCTTCCAGAAGACAGCTGGTAGTGATAAACACATTTAAGTGAGTCTGGATGATTATCTGTAGATAACTTTTACTTCTAAGGCAGCTCGCAAAAACAGATCAAGTCATCAAAAATGGCTGCCCACAGCAGTAAGCTACTCTGTGAAGTTTTGTTCATTTTTGTAGCTCATAATGAGTCATGCTGTGTTCTAAACCACAACCACAAGTCTGCTCCACTTTAATGAAGAGATAGCTGTAGATTGGGCAGGTTGAGAGAAGTTTTGGGAATGTTTTTACAGGAAAGATTTGGGTGAGTATTGAATTCCAGTGCTTGTTAGCAACATTAGCCTCATTGTTCCAGTGTTTGGACTCCAAACCCGTCTTGGCTCTTTGACTATCTATGGGGTAAGTGGGAAATTGTGCAAGTTTTTTGTCAAACTATTTCTTAAAAAAATGTTCCTTAACAGCCTTTTGTGAAGGCAAATGTTCTTTACAGAGCCATGAAAGCTCAAATAATCATTTGAATGCATATTTGTTTTTATTTTCCTAAATGGTCCATCAATTAACATTTTTTGAAGTGTTCTGTATAGTTCTTGATTTCCTTAATCAAATACACCCACTAACTCTGGCAGTGGAACCCTAACAGATACACTGAATCAAGAGTGTTTCCACCACAGTGTGCTGGAAAACAGGACCAGAAGTGAATACCACTGTCATAGTGCTATATTAATAAGAGGTAAAAAAGTTGTTAATAAATTAAAGTTGTTAACAAAAATAAAGAAATTACAAAATAAATATATATTTTTTTCTGTGAAGTACAATTACCTGAAATGACTGTGCTTCTGGAAGAATTCCGTTTCCAGTCTTGTGGCTTCAGCTAAGGAGATGTTCTCATTTATGTCGCTCTGGCCCCTACATCGTACCATGATGTAACCCTTTTTCAGGGGGACAGTCTTACCCTGCATAATCTGTAAGATGTCAGCTTCTGCTCCTTTATCTACCAAGTCAGGTTTTGTCAGGATTGCTGAGTGAAGACAGTGGAAGGGAAATACATACAAATAAGTAGAATCCCACCAAATCCTCAAAGCACGTGAAATTCAAATGATTTCCGCATTAACATAGCCAGCAGTGTTTTTGCACGGACATGAATTCATACCTAAAGTTCTCGTTCCTTGAGAATCCACACCCTGCGCCATCCTAAGTGCCTCAGTCGTCGCTATGTCAACATTGCAGGGTACAACAACCAGATTGATGGTTTCTTTCTTCTCAATGAATTTCAAAATAAGTCGTCTAATCTAAAATCAAGCATGAGAGGTCAGTGATCTTTCACCAAACTTCTTTACTAAGCCTCAGAATTGTCCGTATAACAGTATATGTGTTGTATTTGCACCTGATCTCCAATATCTTCAGGTTGACCTTTTACAGGAACTCTGGTAATACCAGGGAGGTCAATCAGTGTGAGGTCACACACATCAGGAGACCTGATCTCCAAACTGATGAGCTCATCACATATTCCAACTCCATCTCCGGCAAGCATATTCTGGGCTATAGAAGTTCCCATTGGAACACAATGTTTATAGTATTAACAATGAATTGCATTTGTGAACAGCTGTGTAAATTACACAAACAGCAGTGTAAATAACATAATAGCTGGATGCTGTTTGAGCTCATTGAGAGAACATTAGTCCTAAGAGGAGTACACAGGATTTTGAATGGAGTAGAGAAATATAGTCAATGGCTGGAGTTTATTCCTGTCTTGGAAACTGGCTCAATGCGTAAATAAATAACTAGTTAAAAGTCCTGTGGCAGTTTTGAAGTAACTTGGCTGAAGGAGCCTTCTGCCCAAAAGCATAGCTAAGATAAGATATTTTATATAGTTTAGAGGTGATATAGATAGATGTGCTGCCACTGCGCCAATCCTGACTTAACAATCTTTGTCATATATTTCTGGAGATATTTAAAAACTAAATAAAGCTTACCTGATCATATGAGCATTACAAAATGAAGGCTTACTTACCCTTTCTGACATAACTCTCAACCTGTGCAGGGTCGGTGAACGTCTCTTGTACGTCTCGGTAAGAGATAACAGCTGTCCAGTTTGTGCCAGCCATCTTCCGTAATTTCAGCTCCAAGGGACAGCGTGTGACAATACCTGAAAGAGAATAAAATAATTGTTTTTTGTTAGTGCACTCAACTCCATCTGCATTCCTTGATCTCTTGAACTCTTGACTCTTGGCGAAACATCTGGGTGAAGTTACAGAACGTGTGACGCTTTCCAAAAAGAACTCCAGCTGGTGGCCTGGTGTTTAGGGAGTTGCCTCTGTGATCAGAAGGTCATGGGTTAAAATTCCAGGACTGTCAGTGGCATCACTAAGGTATCCTTGAGCAAGGAACCGTCCCTACACACTGCTCCCCCGGCGCTGCGTTCCTGGCTGCCTGCTGTTGCATTTGGGTAAATGGGTTAAATGCAGAGAACAATTTTGTGCTATTCACATGGTGTGGTGTGTTCAAATGGACACTTACACTTTACACATTTACAATACTAAGTATTTACTAACAAAATATATCATCTGTTAATTGTCACTAATAACAGAGAATGCCATGTTTTGTCAAAGCAAAATCCAGCTGTCCAGTCAGAATAATGCAGGCCAGTCACATTACTGATCCATCATTGGGTTTTAATACATTTAGAAATGAAGCATATATTGCGCAGCCATAACAAATATGAAACGTATATGAAAAGGGAGATCTCACCGCTGCCTCTGGGTAACGCCACGCCAGAGAGTGCTTCTAAAACCGAGCTCTTCCCAGAGCTTTGGTCTCCAACAACAGCGATGGCCGGCAGAGCCAGATCCTTTTCAATGCCGATATGTCGTAGGTAGTCAATCATTTCAATGAATGGCCGTACGTGTGAGTCCCATTGTTTGAGGAACATTGCGCTCCTCACTTCAACTGAATTTATTTGATACCTGTTAAAACAGCATTTTGTAGAAAAGTTACTACCAGCATTTTTGGACGGATTGTATAAAAAAGAGAAGTAGTATTTGCTGGTGATCTTACTTGTTGTCATTCGGAGAATCAAACTCCAGTATTTCAGGTGGAGATGAAACATCCATGTCTATAATAAATGCTGAGATATTCAACAAATCATGTACTGTAATACACCATGTAACAAGTCAGTAACCCTTAAAATTGAGTGAACCACTAAAAGTAGCTCAACTTTTATATTTGGTATATGTTTTAAGACAGCCAAGTTATCTTACTGTGTGCCATTCACAGGTTAATAATTAAACACATCTATATTCAATAAAAAAGCATACAAAATAAGAAGTAATCAAAATACTGAAATGCAAATTGACACCGACTCTCAGGGACCCCCAGATGGTCCACATTTTTTCAGTGCTGAAAGAAAAATATGCGCCATCTGGGGTTCTGTGAGGAAAAATTTGAGAACCACAGTTTTAAACTGCCAAGACTTTTTATTACACACTTCAATAACCAAAGAATTACTCTGGACTTGTAGTCCATGTAGCCACTGATTGGGATTTTAAAGGGTTAAACAATATGGTTAGAACTTCATGGCATTAAAAAGTCATAGTCGTAGATCATTCTATCTATTTTCAATACATTTTAGTGCAATATGACACGGAAATGTCATGGAAAGAAATAGAAGAAGGCAATAAATTAAAGCAATTTTAATACTATTTGGTGGACTGTTCCAGTTGTGTATCATGGCACCTACCGTAGATGCAGGATTTGCAGACAGAATACACAGTGCAGTAGCTGCTGTATGATTTACAAATGGAACTGAAGATTTAATGTGTCTTTATATAGTACGTAAGTGGCTAGGGTAATCTGGGGGACTTCCGTTTGGGACAGCAATGTTCTTTGTTATGCATTATACACAACATTCATAAGAACACAGTCAGCAACACTTGTTATTAATTTGAATAAAAATCAAGGAAGTCTAGAATGTAAATGTTGTGGCTTACCATAAGATGCTGAAATGTAACTTTGACTAGGTTGTTAAGGGTAAGTGTATTTGGGAAGTGAAGTGGAAGTGGTGCATTTGTGCCTGTTCTACTTCTAAATATAAAATGTAAATGACCCCAAACCAAAAAAGTGAGATAAAAACTGTCGCTGCAGTTAATGGTTTTGCTATTAATTCATCTTTTAAAACTTTTGTATAGATATCATTTTTTGATCAAACATCACAGCACTGTTTGCTGTTTACTACATAAATATGGAAACAAATACAAAAAAAAGTAAAGACTTTTTTCACTTCCTCTTTTGGGACGAAAGCATAATTAACATGCAAACAGTTTTGAAAATAAGCCTGACTGGGGCTACTGGAGACAATAAATTTAGCATGAAATATTTTTTTTTTTCTGTATGTAAATACACTGAGCTTCCTCCACACAAAAATGTAAGCAGAATAGCAGACCAGAGCAGGGTGTGTATCAGCAATGTGATGTGTCAGTTATATGTATATATTGTAGTCTTATGGCTCATTATAGCATTTTATGACACATTCTGTTTAATGTGGCTAATTTCAATATAGGCCAAACATTTCGAATGGAAAAATGGCTAATCATTTGCAGGACATCACGGTGTCTGTCATGTAGATGTATAAAATTTAAACACTTAAAACAGCTTTCCACATCTCTGACTTCAATTTCATCTTCTAAATCTTTTTTTTCCCTCACAAATAAACTTTCCTCTTCCATTCATTTATGGCATTTAGCAGACACTTTTATCCAAAGCGACTTCCATTCCCTAACTACAGGGGACAGTCTCCCTGGAGCAACTTGGGGTTAAGGGTCTTGTTCAGGAACCCAGTGGTGGTATGCTGAAGATAGGATTTGTACCCATGACCTCCTGGTTCAGAGGCAAGTATCCTACCCACTAGGCCACCACCACCCGATAACTCGTCCGTTTACTTGAGGTTTTTAATAGGGTTTAACAACGGCGGATTTAGATGGCCAGTAAAATGGTCAAGTTGTTGCATGGTGTGGGAATTAAGTCATTATTTTGAAGATTATTTAGCCTGTAATTTGCTGCGAAAATTAAAGATGTTGCATGAGAAGATGTTATTTTACATACATGAACAGTTATTCTACCATTACTTTCTTGGAGAAATTAGAAGCTAAATTGTTTTCTTAGTTTCCTGCATTTATAATGAGGGAGGACCAATCACCACAAATGACTGGTGGTGATGTGCAGAGCGTCGCTCCCGTCCCTCCCACTGATCCAGTCTAGCATCAACCAGCTATGCCTATAGCCAGATTTTACTAAAACGTCCTGTTTCTTTTCTTGCATCCCTGTTTTCATGCCAAACCCGGCTCTGGTGATGATGGCATGACTACATAATCCAATTTAGTGGTCACCAAACAGTTGTTTGTAGTTTTTATTCTAACTTGATACCCTGTGTTCAACTTAATGCTCAGATGAATTTACATAAAGACAACTTCAGCAATACTACATTCAGTACTTCCCTACTCCATACTGAATAATCTTTATAACAACAATTCATCCTTATGTCATTTTTCACACAGTAATTTCCACTGTCATTGTTTATCATTTATGATTCTCATTTGATTCATTTGGGACTGTAGGTAAATTCTGTTCATTTCTCAAAATAGAGCCACACAAATCCACCCCAGCACAGCAAAAAAGGATGTAGTCAAAAGTCAGGAAAGATGAGTGGAAAGAGTTTTATTAAACAAGTTCCCTTTCTAGATGTTCCACTGCAATCACAACTATCTTCTGTCATTTTCCTCAAGGTCTGATGAATTCACTTCCTGCGAGTTAATGGCGAACCCAGAAGTTGATTCTTACGTGATTCCATCACAGTTTATTTCAATCAGCATTATCCCGAAACAGCATACAGTTTTTACAGTTTTTATTTTCTTATTTTAACTACCTAATTGTCACTGATGGAGCAACAAGATCCTCTCTGCTCTCCGACCTGGTGTCCAGTGCAGTTCTCTTTATCACTAGTCTCAGTGTAATAACTCTCAGAGAGGGCCACAAATTTTGGCCTGAGCTTCTTTCAGTCGTTCTATACGCTGGAGCAGGTCAGCCCTCTTGTGCCCTCGTTCTGTACCTTCAGTCAGTAGTTTAATCACATCTGCACCATCTCGTAAGTCCATCATCTGATCGCGCAGCATTTTAGCTGCGTGTTTCAGCATGAAGAGCTGGAGCAACATTGGAATGTAGTCCGACAGTCTCTGGTAGACAATCTGGCAATGACAAAACATCCTACTTCATTTACATGACACTACAGAAGGAAATGTTACAGTGACGTGTGAATATGTGCTTTTATTTGCATATTCATGTACTTTGCAGGGAGTGTCTAAAGTACTGTATGCTAGACCACATGAAGTGCACAATTTGTCTAATAGTGCATCCAAGCAGTGCAGGAATTTTCCTGCTCAAACACACCCACCCCTGTTCAAATGTTAATTAGCAGGTTTATTTGGTACATTAGAGCAAATTCAACCAGCAGTGCTGGGCTCTGGTTCTTAGTTCTCAACCACTAATGCATTTCTAATATATACTACCGCACAAAAGTTTAGAATCACATTGTTATTTTACTATACAATAGTATTGTAGTGTATTTTTAGATGTTTAGAGTATTTTGGGAACAGTAACAATGTATTAAATAATAAATACTACTATAATAACAACAACAACAACAATAATAATAATAATAATCAGAGTAATTGTAATTTTTGATGCTATACAGCATTCTAAGTCCTTTTAGAATCTTCATTTACACAGACACGGACACACACACACACACACACACACACATATATATACATATATATACA
>JBBPCZ010020012.1:2247-14458 GCA_037974445.1 Brycinus macrolepidotus
AAGGCTCATATCCTGAAAATGTGGATAAAGCACTCATATCCTAAACACATGACCAAAGGGCTCAGACCCTAAAAACATGGTTAAAGGGTTCATACCTTAAAAACATGGTTTAAGGGCTCATAGCCTAAGAATGTAGTTTTAATGTCTTGAATACCAACAGATTCAGGATTGGTGTCATGTTCAGTGGCTGGCATACAGAAGCAGAGATGCACTTACAGGAGTAAAGCAAAGAGTGTTTATTTCAGGAAAGCGCGATAAAAAATGTCACAGTTCACTATGGCTGTTTAGTCCTCAGTTCGAGGGGCAAGGAGAGCCAGAGTCCTGCCCTAGGGCTGAGAGAGAGAGAGTGAGAGAGAGAGAGAGAGAAAGCGAGCACCATGCTGTACCACAGTGCCAGTCATGCCAAGCACAATGGTGAACAGACAGAGCATTCCGGGTCAGGTTAGGTTAAATAAGGAAAAAGGAAGTCACAGGTGAAACTGATTAGGACAGAGGGAGAAACCAAAACAAAAATAATGACGGGGGGTGAAGATCTCTGTCTCAGTATCCCAGTGACCAGGATGGCTAGAGGAGTGGCAAAACCTTGATAATTAGTAACTTCACGCAAAAAGTTCTGGGATGAAAGGCTCCTCATAACTTTAGCATGAATGAATGGGGCTAAACTGTTGTAGGCTGAATGAGCAGTTTTATGTAAATGAGTTTTTATGATATGCTAAAACAATTCCATCAAAGCAGACCCTTTTGTCAACTTAGTTTACGTATATTGTCCACTGTTCTGACATGCCAAACTGAAACGATTCTTCTACTTTTGTTGTGTATGAGCAGGACTTAACCAATATGTTGTTTTTTTGGTGACATCACAGAAGCAGTACATGCGTAAAGGGAATGGTTAAACATGCATATATTGGCTGTTTGGACTGGTATTTTAAAAATGTAACAGTCTACATCTTTATATAGTAACAAAAAATTATTTTACTTTTATTTTACTTATTTATATACAATGCACAGAGAGCTGTCCACATACTCAGGACAGGTTAAATCTCACCCTTGCCTTATTCTATACTTCTTATTTGCACTGTTATGTTTGTTTCACAATGTCTAATGTCTGTTGCACTATATGTATACTCTGGAACCTGAGCTTCGCCATTTCGTCTCTCTGTATATTTGTATATGGCCGAGATGACAATAAAGTTCACTTTGACTTTGACTTTGACTTTGAAAAAAAAAAAAAAACCAAGAAAATTTGGTTTTCCATTACATGGGCCCTTCAAGAGTGATCCTCTAGTCTAGACTAGACACTATTATGTAAACAGCAAGGTCTGATTGTTATGGTTTTTATATGATAAACCAGTTGCTTTGATTAGCCAAGAGCATTAACTGGGCTAACGCATGCATATAAACATGATTGCTGTTACAGTACAGTTTTAGGAGAATATTTTAGAATATGATATCATTTTATAATGATCAGATATTCATCTCAGCAATTATGAACTTTGCTAAAGCCTGAGTAGAATGATAAACCAGAGTGATGATCATTTCTTCACTACTTTTTCTCTGATATTCCTCAGAAGTGCTTTAGGCAGTGAATATAACGGAATGAGGCATAACGGATCTGCTGTGGCCATAAAAAAGCCTTCAGCAAAAAGAAAAGAAGTGAATAAATAAATAAATCCGTAACTCCAGCCATGTAAAACAACAGCTTAACAGGTGGGGGGATGGCTTTATCTCCTTTGAAGCTTCTGCGAATGAATGTATTCATTAGGATCCAGCTGTGCTTCTTTGTTTTTGGAAACAGGATGAAATTAATTGGATGGGACTACCCAGTGTGAAGCTCTGCTCTCTGAAAGCTCCAGTGAAGGAGCAATGGGAGTTCATATGATGACCATGTCCCTCACATTATGGCTATTGCTTGGTCCAGGATTGCTCCTTTCATTTATCTTAATGCGCTTATCACATTTGTTCGTTGACAGAACAATTTGAAATTGGCATTAAAACAGTACACATCCTACCATAGCTATGCAAACTATATAATAAAAGTAACAAATTACACAGTGATTTGAGACTTGACACACATTTTATTCCTTTGACGTGATGTTCAATGCTGGCTCTTTATTAAAAAAAATACATGTGAAATGAAAGGTTTTGCCACCAAATTACACCAAATTACACCACATTTTGTTCAATTTCTAAGTGGAAATAAGTTAACACTTCCTCTAACATACCTAATATGCTAAATTTAACATATCTAACATAACTATTTTTTTGAATGAGGCATGATGCAGGGCAGCCAAGGCGAATGGAACTCATTTATATATGAATCATTTTTAAAAGATACAGTTACAAAAAAAAAATGGTTAATGCTAAGAGATGAAAATCTAAAAAAGACCTGAAAAATGTAGGACATGGGCCCTTTAAACATATCAGCATCAAATGCATGAACGTTGTGCTGCATATTTGTTCCTAATATCCATACACCATATTTTTCAGAGGCATCTGTAAAATACAAACCAAGGCTTTTTATAGATGACACAGACAATGCTAGGAATGCCATCACACATGACTGCGAATCAGCACAAACGCATCCAGGCGAGAACACAGAAATCAATAACTCTATGGCTAACATGCTGTATTGTTGCCACCAGGCACAAATCATTGGCTTTGTCTTCATGCAGCAGGATATTGCCGAATTAAATCCCATTATGGCACGCGAATGCATCATTAAAATGATGGAAAGCAGCCAGGTTTGCTGTCTTGTATTTATTTATTGGTTTATTTACTTATTTATGTATTAGCCCTGAGACTGAACACAATAGCTAGGCACTTTTTTGAAGATCCCCAAGATGGGGATTATGTTAAAAAAAAAAAAAAAATCATCCTGCGTTTTCAGAACAATCCACGTCCACAACAAGAGTGCTTTTGAACATCTCTTTGTTATGGTTCTGTTTGTTTTCACCACACTCCTGCCCTGTTCCAGCATTCAGGGCCATGTTTTCAATCATGCCTGCTTCTCATATATATGTCATCAGCTAGAACTCTTCAAAAAATCCTGATTGGTGGATACATTTACTAAACAGGCTTTATTGATATTTAGGAGAGTTCCGCTGATTCTCATGATGTTTCACGTGCCACTGGCTGCCACATTACCCCAAACCATGGTAGATCCATTTTTTATTTTTTAATGGAAATGCTTCTACTGTTTTCTCTAAACAGACCTTCAAGGATTGTAGCGAAGGATTGTTTGTTTAATCACACCACAGCACTTCCACATAGATGTTTGTGCAGCAAAAGCAAAATCACTGGCATGTATGGACTATTTTTGGATTGCTACTTTTGGACTGGCAGTATGATGATTAAGCAACCTCATTTAAGTAATAACGTAATCAAACCCAACATTACAGATGGAATCATCCCAGTAATGTTAATATACTGCAATCAGCCATAACACTAAAACCAGCTGACCACCTGACTCTACAAGACCTCTGAAGGTGTGCTGAGGTATCTGGACCAAGAAGTTAGCAGCAGATTCTTTAAGTCCTGTAAATTGTGAGGTGGGGTTTGGAAGAAGTCAAGTCACATCAGGTTTATTTAGTGGTCTCACCTTAAGTTGGTCCAAACTTGCTCAGTTGCCATTGCAGCTCAGGGTGACTTAGTAAACCTTGTTAAGAAACACCCATCACTTTTTTCTGCTAGTCCTTCTCATATTACAGTTCTCAAGGATGATACTGACGATAGCTATGTTACTAACGCTAAACAAAATTCTTACAGGGTTAATCCTACTAAATGTGCTAACAGGAGATGGACTGGTTGAGAATGGTCTTGTTGTACCTAACTGTAGTCCTTGGTGCTCATACTGCCTGCTAGTCCCAAAAGTGATCAGTTCTGTGCAGATTATCATGCAGTCAATGCTTTAACCAGAGCGGGCTCTTTTCCCCTTCCAGAAATTTTGTTGATTGAATTGGCTGTTCCTCTCGCCCCACAAGCATCTGAGATTGCTAATTTTGCAACACCAGACTGGTTTCTCCAATACACAGTCATGTCTCTTGCTTTAAAAAATTTCAGAACTTAATGACTCGAGTCCTGGGTGATAATCGCGAAGTCTACCTAGCTGTTTTTACAGATACTTGGGATCAGCATATTTGTACCCTTGACCATGTATTTGGCCATCTCCAGACAGCCTCTCTAACTCTAAACCTTGTAAAACTGTGAGTTTGCTCATGCCACGGTAACCTACCTTGGTAAACAGATTGGGCAAGGCCAAGTTCATAACTGTGTAAAAAGGTGGAGCTAGACCTTATAGGCTTATAAAATTAATCCCACAAATCTAGGGGGCATTTCACCACATGTTATACACCACAGCGCATTGAACACAGAATCACAGATGAGGCTGAGTGAATCTACAGCTTGGGCTAGATTTAAATCAGTCCCATTTAGCCAGTTCTTATTTTTCTGACTACTTGGTGGTGGTGCTGTTATTTGTAGGTTCACAGTTATCAAGAATAATCAGCTTCTAAGTAAAATGATGTGAATGTCAAAGATTGAACCACATTTTGATGTTTTTTTTGTTAATTTTGAGGGAATTTTTTATACCAGCTGCCCCTGTCTTCACCATTTTTCATGCACTCCCTCCTTAACTGCTTTTTGCTACATATACTATATCTATATTCAGTGACCTAAACTATCAATGTTTTGTGTACTGGAGTCCAACACATTTAGAGAACTATCCACATGTCAACTGGACCTCCAAGGCTTAGGTGGGTGTGGTGGCCCATGTGTTCGTTCATAAGCAACTGTGGTCAATAAACCACGATTATGGTACAAAATATACATATCGCTACTTCTGACCATTGACTAGGGTTGACATTTGGACTAAGACAAGAGTCCAGTTGCTAAACAGCGGAGAGATAATTGACGGATGTAACGGTCAGCTGAAATTCCCATTGGTTTATATTTATAGTCCAAGGCCAAGCCGTATAAATAATACATCCACTTCCAGGCAAACATGTCACGCAGTGGTTTTGGCTCACTCGCCTGCAGAGTGTCCACCGGTTGTTTTGCTGCGTGAAAGGTGATGAAATATTTGGAAATGACCGCCGCTGAAGTTACTTATCCAGAAGAAAATAATAAAGACGCTGTCTGCCATTGTGCAAGTGGACTGTATGTCTTCTTTATGTCCATTTTTCTAAGAAAAGAAAAAAAAAATCTTTAAATGAACCCTGCTTATTGAGCAGCCTGTGCCAAGTGAGAGTGTGTGTGGGAGAGATACTGCCACAGAGCAGAATATCTTTTTGTTTTTTCTTCTGTCCAGAAACTGAGCAGACCGGCTTACTGACCATATGCCAACAACATAAATTTCAATAAACATTTGCACCACATTTGAGAGAATGAAATTCTTAACAGAATTTATATATATATATATATATATTTATAACTTATTGGCTAATACATTCAGAGAAGTGTCTAGAGCTTTGTCTGAAAGATGTGTTAACTCTGTAAGTCAACCATATGTAATAGCATAGCCTTATCTGGCCACTGCACACAGCTTGTATCAAAGAGTCCATGCTTACTTCTCAGGGATAAGAATAGAGTTCATTCCAGCCAGTTTCGCAGACATATGACCCACCTTTCGCTCTCGTTGGTTCTCTCTCCATGTGGCATATGCTATATCACTGTGACACAAGTGTTCATGAATGGTGAAGAGTAGAAGAAGGAGAAAAGGCTTCAAAAGAGTAGAAATCTACACTTTATGGAGAAGATGCTGGATCATACCACCAATCTAATACAATAAAATAAAATAAAATCTAAACACACATGGAATTGCAATTCATTCCTTTAATAATAAAAAAAAAATAGATGCAAAAATAGATACTATGACACTTGTCATGATACCTTCATGCCACTCATGTAGCAGGGCTCAAATAATCCAAATAACCTTTAACCCATAAGTCTAAGGAGCTCTTCCATTGCCAGGGCACTGTTGCAAAGGAGGGACTAAAAATGTTTTATTATATTTAATATTTGTCACGAATAAAAATGACTGTAATTATTCAGCTGTGAAAAGACATTCTACTCCATTTGTGGACAAATTTTGTAGTTTATTGCTGAATACTAATGTCTTTCACTCCGCACAAATAATGAGAAAAGAGACATTTAATACATCATTTTAGCTGTTTTTATTTTGTTAACGTCAAGAAACAAACAAGTCGGCCTTCACACAACATATTCTTGTACTCAATACAAATAAGCTAACTGAGCTTCACCAGAACTGCCCCCACACCCTCCATCCCCCACCCAAACCCCGATTTAAAGGGGGGATTTAGCTGGTTCCTCCAAATTACTCTAAATATCTTCGAAAATTTAACAAATTCTTTAACTTTATTAATAAGATCCACAACTCCCTTATGAGAAGGTTTTCTCAAGAACTGAGCATTTCACATTTCACAAGAACAGAGCATTTCCAAACTTTCTTTACACCCTAAGGTGGATAATGGTGTTTAACAGAAATTTTGAACACTTTCCAGAATCAGGACACAGAGGAGAATTCCTTGTACATCTTAAACATTTTTAAACGTTGATGAACCTCCACATAATGTAGTTACTGGGAAGAACCCTCAAACTGTTCCAGATCATTCACATGACGTGAAAGTTCGTCAAGCCTTTAAAATGTCGCTCACAGTCAAAAATCTCTCTTTTTTTACACATTTTAATTTTTTTTAAATTAACTTTATGGAACCAAATGTGGTCCTCCTATGTAATGGTATTGTTTGGGTCATGTGGTAAGTTGCATGAAACATCTTCCAATTTCTCATTCATGAATGGTGTAAAAGTATGCAGATACTTAAGCAGAAGTTTTAGAAAATTGTTTTAGAATAAAACTGAGTTTTAGACTAATCATAAATGAAAACGTAAACGTAAAACCTTGAAATAGCCAAGTGTTTAAGGGGTTGTTCTAGAAAATGGTCACTTCTGGTTACTAGAAGGAAAAAGTTTAGTTTTCTTTCACCGTCACTTCCAGCACTTTGACTCTTTGCCTCTTTTACTGAGACTGCCTTTTGCCGACTTCCACCATTTGTATGGGGAGTTCCGTTTACGGCTACTGACTGATGGCTACAGACAGAACTCTGTAATGAGCTGGTTAAGCGCTATAGAAGAAGGCCGAAACCCCACTGGATGAATATGCCCTCTGAAAGCAGAGGCAAGATGACCTATCCCACACATATTCTGCAGATTTATTTACACACCAAGGGGCTGCCGGCCGCAGCAGTAAATCCTTTTACGAGCGGCCGTTCTGTTGAAGCTGCTCGTAATCCGAGCTCAGTCCATCAAATCTATGGGCAGCGTGTTGAGTGGTGATTTAGAGGCCTAATTAGAGTCATTAATTGGTTTCATTATTCACTCTTTACTGACAGGCATCTGGAAAGTTCTACGAATTGAATTCTGTGTCAGTCTACTGTAAAAGACAAGTCTCTGAGTGTTGATTCTGAGGCATTCTGTGTGTTAACTTCAGTCTGAGATGTGAGGGTCCTGCTGTGAAAGTAGTGCTAGTTCCTCCCTGTGATCCACCTGTTCAATCAAAGACAGGGAAAGGTGGGCAACACTGGCTTTTATCAGTCCCCTCTTCAATGAATCAGAATCAGAAAACTTTATTGATCCCAGAGGAAATTGTTTATGTTATGACTGCAAAGACACACAGAGAGATGGAGACGAGAACAATACAAAATTTAAAGTCTAAATAAGTCAAATAAAAATAAAAATCTGTAGAAAAAAAACCTCAGTATTAAAATACACTATGCTATACACACAATGTACATTGCACGTAGTAGAGATCAGTAGTATATAAGTAATATTGACATAAGTTGTGATATTCACATGGTAAGACTATTGCACATAATGACATATTGCGCATAATGAAGTGATTTAGCACCCATTTAGAAAACTTCACATGATATTGCAAGTGGTAAGACGACTGCACATAAGATATTGCACATAATGAAAATGTTTAGCACGGGAAGGAAGGATTTCCTGTGGCATACGGTGGAGAACTTTAAGCTGGTGAGTCTATGGCTAAAGGTGCTTCTCAGATGGGCCATATCCACAGTCTGCTCTAAATTTTCTGCAATGCTGTAGTTGCCATAGGACAAGCAGAGTTGGGTAAATTGTCACAGCTGTCCGAAAGGTTTCTTTGGAATAAAGTTCCCAACCACCATTACCAGCCTGGGGCTCATTTCATACCAGGCCACAAGACATTAATAGTAGTGTAATAGTAGTAGTGTTTATTTATTTATTTTTTCTAAATATATCACGTCAGTATACATTGTGTTTTTGTATGGCTTTATGAATGTGTGCTGGTCACTACTGATTGCTGAAGGATGAAAATATGGGACCGCTAGCCAACAAATTATGTTAAATGCTCAATTCCAAAGAAACTTACTCAGCAAGCCTTTGTGACTAAAGGCAGCATTCAGGCTTGTTGTTGATTTTTGGTTTTGGTATTAATGACCAGAAACAAAAAATGTGACAAGATAGTGTTAGTTTTAGTTTAAATGACAAAAAAAGTGACAAGGACGTATTATGTTTGGTTTAAATGACAAAAAACAAATAAAGTGACAAAAAGTATTGGTTTTGGTTTCAATGACAAAAAATGTCAATTGTTGACTTTTATTTATCTGTAACTATGTAATTATGTAATGACATCGGTATATCATAGAAAAATGTCAGTAATAACTTTCAAATTCTAGTGGTTAAGCTCCAACATGAAACTGTTCCAGTAACAATAAAATACCAAGTGGAGCTAATTCTTTTTCTAATTTTTTGCCCAGAAGCAAAAACTTTTACTGTGACTGTGTTGTCATTGTGATAACCTAATACCATCTGGCAAGCGAATATTCAGCCTGTTCACGCCACATTCCCAGCCGTTAATTGCTGTGATGTTCCCAGCTGCTCTTTTCTCTCATTTGCGAAGGCAGCACCATCTCAGACTCTGCCCATTACACATGCCTTGGGCAACCTGACATTATGAATCCATTCATATTTTACAAGGAAAAATATAAAACATCAGTGTTCCTAAGCTAATGTGGTTAGGTTAATGCAACGGGAATCTGTTAGTGTGTCTGCATTACACACGTCATTTACATGCCGGTAAGTGAATAAACGGGAGTCTATTAAATTCAAAGCAACAATGTCAGATAAAGCAAACATTACTTGCTAACAAATGGTACCAAAATATTCAGACAGGTGACAAATGAAAGGAAAACCGAAAAAGACATTGATTAAGAATCTTAGTGTTGGGCCACCATGAGCTGCCAAAAAAGCTTGAATACACCTTAACATAAAGTCTGCAAGTCAATTAGAAATTGTGGTTAGCATGTATTATGGATAGCAAGTATGCTTGCTAGTGGACTAGCTAATTTGGCTGAAGTTGACTAATATACCTCAGGTGGAATAGCTGACAATCTCAGCTTCAGCTGGGACCCCAGAGATTTGGCTTGGACTCGCACCCCAGACTCAAGACTTGACATGGGATGGCACCCTCAGAGTCACACTCTTAAGACTTCACTAGGACTCACAACCCAAGACTCAAGAACAGAGTTTGGACTGCACCCCAAGGATTTGAGACTTGACTCCGACTCGCACCCCTGAGACTCAAAGCTTGACTCAGACTCAGATCTGAGAGGTCTCAAGACCCAACATGGACTCAAATAAAGTGACTTGTGAACATTTTTGAACATCAGTGGTTTGTGTTTGCTACTTTTGCATATATCTCAGAGGTTTTTGAAAGCGTGAGTAACCCAAGTTTTTTTAAACACTCATTAGAATCATGATTTTAATGATTTAGGGACAAATTACAATTGAAAGCTTTCTGACCAGGCCAACTGATGACTATATAATCAGAGATTACCTTTGATGACAATTTTCTGGGTTAATTTTTGATCCTCAATCTCATGCAGACTCTGGATGCTACCTATTTGGGTGCATGTCTGAGTGATCTGACAGGAGGTAAACTCATTAAGGTCTGCTAAGTCTTTATAGCTTTACTGAGAGCTTAAATACCATGTGTGCACTGAGAGCAGAAATCCATAACACATGCTGCCTAATTGCCTTGTTAAGTGCCTAATGAATCTCCCTTGCCTCGTTAATTCACTTCTCCCAGCTATACCTTTTGTCTCTAAAAATACCCCCCGATTTCATTTAACCGGCAATACTCAGCAGCTCAAATTTGATCAAGGCATTTAAGCGAAATTGGCGTGGGGAATGTAAATGCATTTCTTTCTGTCAAACTCATGCAAAGCAAACCCATGCAGAATGTAACATGTGGTTAAAGCCAAAGGAAAAAAATGTATTATATGAATAGCAATTTAAAGTGCAGCTCACTATTTCACATCACCTGGGTTCTTCTAAAGCTGGTTTGGGATAATGCTGTAAAGTAGCAGTTGCTGTTTCTTCTGAAGAAAAATCCTTCCTTGTTATAGGGAACCCAAAGTGATTGTAAGTAGACTAAAACAGCAAAACAAATAATGAAATAAATCTAAATCTACATCAATTAGCAATAAAAATGACAATTATTGGGATAATTGATTTTAGTATTATATTAATCCATTAAAACATTCTAACCTCACAGAACATTGAGCTTTATTGGGGTCTCAAATAAAGCTCAGGTTAATGCTAGCCTAATGACATAAATGCTGACAGTAATGGCATATCGTAATGGCAGGGAAAATGGTTGATATTGCTGACTTTCCCGTTTCAGTGAAGCCTAAGATCATGATATATACATTTTCTTAAGTTTTTGCCCAATTTGACCAATTCCCAGGCCTCCTCTTATCACATGGTACTACCAAGCTGGGTGGGTGAAGGCTAGCACAAGAAATCTGAACAACGTTGCATCTATTCAAACTGCCACTAACACAACAATGCTGGACAGCTTCAGCACTTTTGGAGGAGAACACTACATTTGTTACATAAGCTAACAGATATTTAAGTTGGCTAGCATCACACTGATGGGAGGAGAGGGAGGGCCATCCTACCCTACTAAAGAGAGTAAAGAAACTGGAGTGCCATTACCTAGATTCACGCATACACAGTACCCAGAGATAACGAGACTAGGGCAAATACCAGACAAAATTATGAAGTGATGGATTTTTAGATATAGGTTTACTTGTCTTCCATGGGCCTTGGTTCCAAGGGCTCTAGGTGCTATTTGATTTTTGACCATTAGCAAAAGGTGTAGTTGCACAGATCCATTTTTGGCTTCCTTGTCAAGCATCAGGATTTTAAATTTGATGTGTGCAGGCAGCCAGCTGGCCACCCTCCAGACATTTAGGGCTTACTGAACCCTAAAAAGTAGGTTTGAAGTTTGTTGTTCAATAGTTATTAGAAGTTATTTTTAGGTTTAATTAAAGGTCGTCATGTTCTCTGGCATGAGGAAGGAGGACACAGATTCAGGAGTCACAGGAAACATGAGGAACTTTAATGCTCTCTTCAGGCACATACATAGACACAAGGAAACAAACTGAGCACTCATGCAAAACATAGACAGTCTCTCTCTTCACTCTGGCTTAGGTAACAGGGTAACGCTCAGGACAGGATGCAAAGACGTCGGTCCTTCACTGAGCCAAACCCAATGTAGCTTTGCTCCTCTACAGGAGCCACGAGGAACAGTACTTGGACTAGACTCACTCCTTCATCGGAGTCACGAGGAACACTTCAGTGACGAGGCCTACTCCTTCATCGGAACCACAAGGAACACTTCAGTGGTGAGTTTTACTCTTTCATCGAAGTCACGAGGAACACAGGGAATACACAAGGGACACAGGGAATGGAGCCGCTTCGTGGGGTGCAGCAGCCACGAGGGATCTTTGGCTTCGCTGGTTGTCACTCCCTTGCAGGAGACCGGACCTTTCTCCAGGAAATAGAGCCAGCAGGTAAGCAATCGCCAGGAGAGACAGAGGACAGTGCTAAGACAGAGCATGACAACTGAGGACGGTGACGTCATCAGCGAGGAACGGGTGATCAACATCGCAGAGCACGACATCTGAGCGGCACTGAGGAGAGTGAACATCAGGAAAGCAGCGGGTCCAGACGGTATCACCGGCCGCCTGCTGCGTTGCTGTGCTGACCAGCTAGCAGGTGTGTTCACCTCCATCTTCAACGAGTCCCTGGCGAAGTCCGTGGTCCCCATGTGCTTCAAAAGATCCACCATCGTCCCCGTGCCCAA
>JBBPCZ010020046.1:0-14457 GCA_037974445.1 Brycinus macrolepidotus
GATTAAAATTATTATATATATTAAAACAATTATTCCCTAATAAATAAATTACACTATAATTTGTGCACTATTTTTTCATTCATGTGGAATCAATGTACACATTTGAATCATTCATTTGTTTTTTTTTAGTGTGGAAAAACAAATTCAACTCCAGTAGGCATTAACTGTTTAACTAGAACTAAAAGGTTTTCAGTAAAATTCAAAAGCTGGTAAATAATAATTGTATTGATGTTTCAGTCAGTCAGGATTACTCTATTATTGTCACAGTCAAGTCTTTGGCATTGCATTCCTAATGAATATTAACACCTATATCATAACTTACAGTACTACTGATGAAAAATAAAACTTAACACTTGTAGCATAACCTCTTTTTAAGATGAGGATAGTGTATGGTTTATTTTAGGAATATGGTCTAATAAAAATCAATTAATCAATCAATCAATCAATCAATCAATCAATCAATCAATCAATCAGTCAGTCAGTCAGTCAGTCATTCAGTCAGTCAGTCAGTCAGTCAGTCAGTCAATCAACCAACCAACCAATCAATCAATAAATCAATCAGTCAATCAACCAGTTAATCAGTCAATCAACCAGTCAATCAATCAATCAATCAATCAATAATTCAATCAGTCATTCTGTCACCACTGAAGTGGAGACTTTTAAACTTTATTAGCATTATGTTACTTATCCGCTCTAAATAAATGACAAAATTGCTTTCGGTAATTTATTATAAACGACGCTTTATTGCTTTGTAATGTCTTCTGAGTTTCTGAGATTTGAAGATTCACACATCCATTTCAGCATGTAGGTAGTTATTATGAGTGCCAGTAACAATCACCAATGTCAACTGCCACGCGAATACGGTTTAGGACTACTGATCTAGGATTTGTTTTCATCAAAAATAAATATAAGAACAGAGGCTACTTCATCTCAGATCAGAGATGCTAAATTGAGAGATTACACAACAGTGGTACTGATGATATCAAATGGATAAAATAATGTTTGACAGCGAAGAATAAAGAGGCATATTTGAACAGATTGTCTCTTCCTCCGCTGATATTACTTTTTGAGCTTTCATGTCAATAATAATTTGTTTTTTCAATCAAGAGGCTCTTGTACAAAGTATTCTGGCAAGTCACCCAAGCTCCCCATGAAATGACATCTTTGATTTGATAGACAGTATGTGGAAGCTTGTTTAATCTAAAAAATACAACACAAATAATAGCAAAATAAGCAAGTAGCTTGGTGATTTGAGTCTTATTTTCAATTTGAGAGTTAATATGCATTCCCTGGACACTATTAGAAAGCCCTCCTTTGTAGTTTCAACTTGCTGGTGCGAAGTAAGAGATTGTAGAAGAAACAGATGTGCCCATCTGTTTGTACTAGCCATCTTCTTGCCGTTCAGCAGTGATCAGTTTTTGACCACAGAACCTGGGTATTTTCTGGGTACTTTTAGTGGTGAAACATTCTTAACCCTTAGAACTCAGAATGTATTAGTAAAATCTGATTTCAGCAAATAAAAACGGTGTAAAACAGTCTAAAACCGGTGTTTACTTTCCTACACACTCACTATTTGCTGCTCTTTCACTCAGCGTACCGCCGCTCGGCCGCTCTCCGGACCCCCCACCCTTTGTGGTTTTTCCCCACCCACTTGTGGGCGGAAACTATCCTGAAAGTTCTCCCGGGTTCAAAGATCTTGCAGGCTTTTTTGGTTTGATTCTAAGACCTAAAATAAAATACATTTGGGCATTTTTGTTCTTTATGGGCATTTGTAAAGTGTAAAGTGACCATTTGTCATGCGTGAACACACCACAGCACACAGTGTGAACAGCACAAAATTCTTTCTCTGCATTTAACCCATTAACCAAGTGAAGCAGTGGGCAGCCAGGAACACAGTGCCCGGGGAGCAGCGTGTGGGGACAGTACCTTGCTCAAGGGTACCTCAGTGGTGCTACTAGCAGTCCTGGGATTCAAACCCACAACCTTCTGGTCACAGGACCAACTCCCTAACCACTAGGCCACCAGCTGCCCCATTTGCATGTGACACCATTTTTAAAACCCCAGTATTGTTTTTTTAATTACAATAACTTTGGTTCTACATGACATAGGAACACCAAACAAAGTTCAGCATGACGTCTGACACCTTGAGCACTAACAAAGTTCCATTTAAAGAGTTGTTTTGCCAAACGACCATTTCCTATTTGTTGGGCTTCCGATACGGATCCTTGCCGCTTGCATTCTCAAGTTCAAGTTCAAGTTCAAGTAGGGTTTATTGTCCTTTCTACACACAGTATATAGTAGAAACAAAACAACGTTCCTCCAGGACCATTGTGCAACACAAGAGCAGAACAGAACAGCACAGAACAGAACACAAATGCAAACAGGACAAAGAGCAACAATACAACTAACGAGACAAGACAAGACAACGTTCAGTGCAATTGACAATGGTTTCAGTGAGGATAAATACAGCATTTTGACTGGGTACAGTATTTTGACCGGCTAAGAGTTAAACTAGCGGTGACACTGACACGCATAAAATAAACTTCAAACACTTGTACCGGTGCAATACACACTACTATGGCACTACCACGTCAGTGTCACCGCTGTGCAGAGGATGGCCCACTAGTAAAGTAATATCTTCTGAACAAATTTCCTTTGGGCAGAAATTGACCAATGATGTATGGGGCAATAGAGGGCAACTAGCAAACTGTGCATGAGTGACAGGTTATAAAAGTACACCTCGACTGTGAACTTGTAAAGTAGGGGAGGTTCATGTGGACATTCACCAGTGCAAGCGAACTCACCAGGGCTACTGAATGTTCACCAATATCTGCATTTTGCTGCATTTACCAAAAATAATGCACGTTTTCAAAATTCAGAAAGAGTCTTGTGCCCCATCAGCCTCTATATCATAAGACTCTAGTAGCAATACCCCAAACCTTAGGCTCCAGAGTGGCATTCTCTTTACAATCTGAACAACAGAGATATAATGGATAAAATTATTTTCACCCATCACAGTTGAAGATCAGCAAGTTCTGAAATAAAATAACAAAGCCTGACTTGAAACAGTCTAAAAAATTCAATTAAAACTTCAAAAAGGTAATCAAACTTTGTGAATATTCATCTCAGACTTTGATGCAAAGTGGGGCATCAAGCCTGAGCTATTTTCAGATATCTTACATCATCAACACGACTAAAGCCATTTACATCTATGACCCTTAGAGACACTCAGCTTCAGCTTCACTTCAGCTTCACTTTATTTTGATTCAATGTACAATAGCTTAGGTAGAATTATTTAAGGGGTCGCCGGTCAAAAAATACTTTTAACCACTGTTACATATCTTGCAAACATCCATTATCACATCTGGATGTGATCACACTGTTATAGCCACAGTAAGAGTTTCTGGTTGAGGACCCCTCTTCAGATGGTTCTTAAAACTGGAAGGAACATTTGAAGAACTACAACCTCTTTGGGATGGATTTTTCGGGGCTGGGCTGTTTGAAATATGTTTATTTGTTAGTTGATGAATGTAGAAGAAAGGCATATAGCTTACAGAATAACTAGCAAGCATTGAGCAACATCATAATGAATCATCATTACAGTAGAGAAAACTGATTATGTAAAGGGCGGAATTTACAGCACAACAATGCTTAAATATAATAACTATGAACAGTAGTCTGACTCTGAATGTGGCACATTAAATTAGAAGGCATAAATAATAGAGAAAAATCTCAAGCATCTTACAGTTAGGTTGGACATTATTGCTTCTTTGTGCAAAGTGAGGGTACATTTTTCCCTCACTTATTTAATTTTTATGTGTCTCAGTTTCAATTTTTCCTGTTCTGAGATCCACACGTTTCTCATAGTTTAGCTTAAGTTGCTACTTTGTTGAAATTCAAGGTTTGCCAAATGTGTTATGCTTAGTTAGCTTTGATACCTTAGATATCTCTGGATATTTTATCTTAGTCGGGCTGTTTTACTGTGACTGAAAGAGTAAAAACAAATACTTCATTCTTTTTGTTTTGAATAAATATCATAATTTTTCTTAGGACAGAATTCTTGCTTGGTTCTATTTATGAGCCTATAGATCAGTGACCAGGCCAGTTAGGATTGCTGACACAACAAGGGTACCCAGTGGCTGTATGACATATTAGCTAAATGAATGCTGGGTATTGTGGAGAAGAAACACTGATGACCATTGACTGGCTGAGTACTGTAATTCTGCAGGACAAGATATAGTGTGTAGCCTAACAATAACATATTAAACTCTAGTTTTATGCCTCATTGCCTCTTATGTTTTGTCAAACTTTGCCTTTAAATTTAGGATTAGACTGAGCATTTAAAAGGACATTCTGGGTTTCTTGTGGGTCAGCCCTGAAGTTTCTGTGGTTTTCTCACCTTTTCTTTATTAAACATCAAACAGGAGACTTTTCATTCCAACCACTTTCAAGAACTCAGACCAAAGGAAGAATTTCCTCAGACAAAGAGCAGCAAACAGTTTCTACTAATTGGCTGAGAGACTGACTGCACTGTCAAAGACAAACCTCCACAGACTTGACCAGAATTCAGCTAGTAAGGCATGAGGCTGCTCCTAATAATCTCAGCTTGGGGTGCGACGATGCTCCAAATCTTTGGTTTGTGCTGCTTTCCTCATACTGACTATCATTTCCAGACATTAATAGCACAGCACTGGGTGAAGATGGTCAAATACTGTTATCACCTGTGCAGCTACTGCCTCTAAACCATGGTGTACCATCTTGACTGATACGTGGCCTGTAGTCATCCTAAAAATAGAGGCGTGTTGTAGCTGTTGTACACTTTTCTATTGTGTGATCATTCAGAAATGCTTTCCTTTATATCTATTGTTGCAAAGTCAAACAAGCTTTGAATGTTGGAGAGGAATCTCGAATCTTTGTAAATTTGTTGGTGATGGATTCTTCTGAGTGGCCTCACATTACCTTCAAGGTCATACAATATAACTCATACTGTCATACAGTCATGCCATCAATTATCTAACCTATTGCATAGATTGATGTATTTTGTCAATTTGGAGGTATAGATAAATATGTGCCTGTAATGGAGGTATTTGAAATGCACTTAGAAAAGCTTATAAAGCTGCAGACTTTGGATGGTGATAACAGAGAGCTTGAACTGACATTCAACTGTAATAGTGTGTTGTCTGTACGTGCTTCTCAATTATAAGGGAAACCCCTACAGCTACAACTCTGCATGAACTCCTAACCTGTTTCTGGAAATTGTAATCATGTTTTGTGTTCATAATGGACATATAATCAGTTTCTCCTGTGCAAGTTTGCCCCCCTTCCCCTCCCGGGGTCAGTGAAATATTTTGAGCTGGGATGGTAAAATTCTGTTTAGTCAATGGCAACAAAACTTCATGTGCCAGCAATGGTTGTGAATCTTGGTTCCTTCCAATGTTTATTCCACATACTCTAAGAGAGGTTTTCCTTTTGAGTCTTGGTTCCCATTACAAGTTCTTCCTCATGCTCTTTCCAAGTCATGGTTTTTCCAAGTCATGGTTCCACTTTCTGTTTCTTTCTCTTGTTGTCACGGAGCTTTACTTTTTGAGTATTGATTTCTCTCAGTGCTTCCATATGCTCTTAGAGTTGCCTTATAGTTTTCTCATGACACATATCTCCCTCAACAATGCTTGAACCTGTATTTTTGGGCAAGCTGCTTTGGGACATAATCTGCTGTAAAAAAAACACCTGTACAAATGCAACATTTATTTTTAAGTGCTAACAAGAATAGCTTGAGATTTTTCACTTGTCAAGCATTTGCTATAAGCATAGTTGGGACAGTTACTATTCTGGACAAGTAGTCTATCCCATACTACACTAAATACAACTTTGACATTTCATAATACGTCATCTGAATTTTTAAAGCAGAACTTTAATTTCCCATTAACATGATGCAGTGAGATGATTTCACCTTCCCCTGAATAATTCAGTCCTTTCATACATTCCTATGAGCTGTCCAATTTGATGTTGGAGGTGGACAGCATTCTTCTGAGTAAAAACCAAGGAAGAATTGCTGGTACGCCATTTCTCAGAAGAAAATGGCAGTTGCAGGGGACTCGTGGGACTGGCAGGGGTGAAGTGGGGGCAGGAATCAAAGCATACTGTCAGAGTCTCTCTCACACTGAAAAAAATTCACTCCAGTGGATCAGTCAAGCATGGAGACTTCCCTTACCCACAGTAAATGGGATACCACACCCTGGTCCACAAGACAAAAAAGAAAAGAGAGGTTTCACACTGAAAAGGGTGAAAAAAAGAACAGTTGAAGTGACTGAAGCATGGACTTCGGTGACTGGCACTGAAAGCAGAGAGTGAATTGGTTGTGCAAAGATAGATAGTAACTTTTTTCAGCAGTAAATATCAATTATCTGGAAGTTTCGCACTGAAGGGGTGGAGTGACAGAAGAAATTACTTCAGCACTGAGTAGCAGATGAGAATGAGTGGGTTGTGCATGAGTGACATGTTAATCCATTTCTAATTTCTCTCTAAGGGGGAACCAAACATCAATGAACTCACAGACTTTGTTGAATAGCATTGAAAGCAGGTTGTGCATGGACGAGATACAAACTTTTATCAGTAACTAATGCAAATCACCCATAACTTTCTCTCTGAATGAGAAGAAAAAAGGAAAGATGTGAAGCATGAACTTCAGTGACTTGCACTGAAAGTGGCATGAGAAATTCTAATTTTTAATCATTTGTATGTTTCTCAAGGGAGGACAAGGGGTATTAGCATTAAAAGTGGTGAATAAATAGCAATTAGAAAGGCACTCCGGCTGTAAACTAGAGTTTAATATATTATTTGTTGTGCTATGAAGTTTTCTATAGTATTCTATATAATAATTTCCCTTAGCCTCATTGGTTTGACAGAATTAAATTGATTTTAAAATCTCTCTCACTACAACACCCAGCATGCATTACACCAATACATCATACAACTTCAGGGAATTCCTGACTGTTAGTGTATCCACAAAGATATTACACCTATATCAAAACATTCATTCATTCATGTAAGCATTCATTCATTCATTCATTATCTGAGCCACTAGCTCTAGAGTGAGCTGCTTGTGTACAGATGAGATGCTGAATTTGATAAGCACTTGTGGATCATCTGTAAGTTTTTTTTCCCCACTGGGAAAAGGGAGTGAAAAAGAACAGCGTAACTGACTGAAGCATGGACCTGGGTGGCGAGCGCAGAAATCGGATATTGAGTTGGTTGTGCACGGACGAGATGATAACTCTGATTGGCGATTAATGTGGGATCATCCATAATGCAGTCTAAGGGTATTACACAAAAAACCTCCTGGGGACAAGCTGGCTCAGAGCAGGTACTACGGAAGGCAGTCTCATTCGTCGATGACTCATGGTTTGTTTAATGCGGAACATGGCAGCGGCAGTTCCTTTCCGGCAGATGACAAGTAAAAGAGTCTACTTTAAGATTCATTTTCCGAGGGATGTATTTTTTCTATTTTTTTTTTTGTTGCCTGAGCCAGCCACACTGGCATGCAGAAATAATTAAAGGAAGTGTAGGCCAGCCTAGCTATGGGTCGTAGGCTTGACAAAAGGCTTTGTGGCGCTAAGCGCTGGAAGATTATTGTAGCAAATTGGATTCCGTGAATAGCTAACAAATGCGGCACATATCAGTATTCATTACGTGATGGCCTGTCATGGACTGTAATCCCGCTAGATTCGTCAACGTGGCAAAACATGGGGGCCAAGAAAAGTAGATGCATGGTCAAGGGCTTACTTATATATTCTGTTCTAAAGGAAGAGTTAAGTCACATAAGTGAACAAACAGCAAATGAAAGCAAACAGGCACCAGTTTTGCACAATTTTGAATCCGTTGTCATCTTAGGTCAAGTCGTTCTTTTTAATCCATATAGGTTACAGAGTGTTAAAACACCCAAACACACACACACACACACACATCCACCAACCCACCCATCCACACACACACACACACACACACACACACAAACACACACACACACACACACAAACACAAAAAAGAGGTCCATACCAACCCAACTCACATTTTTCACTGCAGTGACAAGGCACCTATAAAGATGCTAATAGCTAGAAAACATCCTGCTGTTTTGTTAAATGGATCAGAACTTTCCAGAAGGCGCATCTGAAAGTAATCTCATTAAAATGATGTGTTTCGTGAGATTAGCGTGGGAGGCCACTGCTGAGAGCCATCGTACAACTTTCTGGACTGTAACAGCCTCTGATCTACCTGGCTAGCTTTGCTTTTCTCTGCTCAAAGAGAAAGAAAGAAGTTTTCGCAGAACTTCAGGCCAAAACAGATGGACCCGATGCTCCAGCTCCATAATTCAGAAGCAGGAACTCCCAAAGCTAACCTCAGATACACACCTGGCTGGTTTTGCCTGGGGAAAGACAAGTGCCCATCTTAATTTAATCTGAAATGTTTAGGACTCACAGAGCAAAGTGTCCCACTACCCTTTTAAAGTAACCACTCCCTTTGACAGCTGGGGATGTCATTTTTAATATGATGGATAGACTTCACATCTCTAACACTCTTTGCTCTTGCCTTTGAGTTTATAAAAATTATCTGTTGCGACGCGAAATGTTTTGGAATATACAAAAAAGCCTTTAGTCCAAAGGTCACTGTGCATATAACTGTTCATTCAGGTGATGTTCACACTCTGCAGCTTCAAGTATACTGTTTAAAGTAAAGCGACCATGAAAGGTTCTTTGGAGCAATGCCATGGTTTCAAGGCAGATTTAACTAAGCAACTGGTCTCATTGGCTAGGCTTTCAAACATTGGAATTAGGTCATGTCTGGAATTAAGACACATTTTGATTTGCTCGGACTGATCTCTTCAAACACCATTCTTTTTTTGGACCTCCTAGATACATCACAGGCCATGAATATGATCATTGTGCTCCTCCCAGATGGTAAACAGTGGCTGCTCTTTCTTACTCTAGAAATTTTACAGTAAAGGTAAACTATGTTCATGTCTGTTACAATCTGCAGAGAACACATGGAGTGTCTTTTACAAGAATTGGAATTTTACTAGATTCCCATAAGAGTGTTAGCTGAAATAAGTATTATGTAAAGGTAATTTTTTCTTCTTTTTTGAACATTTTGATATTTATGGCCCAAAATGAAGGCCTGGCTCTAAAAATTATACCTCCCTACTACATTTTTTAGTTCTTTTCCTGCTTTATCCACCCACTGCAGTTCAGTAAAGGGCTGTTAATGAGGAGATTAGTTGGATCAAGTGTTTAGGGAGCAGGGAGAATTGAGCAGGGTAGAGGTCCTCCAGGACCAGGGTTGGAAATACTCCCCTTAAAAAAATTCCAATGGACGCTTTATAAAGGACCATTTTTGTGAGAGGTGTGATTATGAAGAACTTATTTATAACATAACAAATCTTCAGACAATGTAATGATTCTATACAAAGGATGTCAAACTGACTTCATTCAAGGCCACAGCTCTACAGACTTTATCATCAAACAAACCCGATTCAACTCTTCAATTAATAAGCAAAAACTCAAAGTATTAGCAGATGAAAACTACTAATGCTTATCCAGGGCTTACCAACCCCATTCCTAGGTACCCCACATTTTTTTACCTCATCTTGCACACATGTTTCAATGTAATTAATTAACAAGGTCCTCATGTGCTGGACATTAGGGAGGGAAAAGACAAAGGTGTGCAGAGAATGGGGTTTATTTAATCTATTTTAGGAACCAAAATGCTAATCTCGGCAGAGCTGTGCTACTGAATGAAATCAGTCTGACGCCCCATTCTATATCAGTCTAGCTTTTTTCTAGAACCAAGGTGAGAGCTCTTAAGGAACCTGTATTTTCTAGAGCATTGTCTGAGACCTTCATTTCTACAACTTGATGGGGAAAACGATTATGAAATTGCTAGAGTTGACATAAGAAATGTTGATGTTCTACAGTACATTGAAAACATGGAAAACATGTTCTAATTGGTGCCGTACAGTAGTGTAGTACAGTATGTCTACGTAGCACAGTTACACAACTCATGGTGACCTATATGCTGCTTGGCTGAATCTACATTCTGCAAGAGCTGAATTGAGAGAAAGAATATAAATAGGCTGTGCACACAATTTCACATCCCTTTCTCTATCTCTCTTTCCTCACTCTCGCTCTCTCTTGCTTGCTTCCAGCCCTATCTTTCTTATTAGCTTGTGGCCAGAGCTTATAGCCCCTGGGGGCATAACAGCAAAAGTGCCAGTGAATGATTGGAATCTTACCTCAGAAAACTTGTTCCACAAATCATCCCTTGCTGCATTTCCGTACATGTGCGTCATTAAGTAATCCTGGGGAAAGAAAAGAAAAACAGACAGAAAAGCTAGTTCGTTTTTCCATGTCTTAATTTTGCAGCAGGCACATAAGTAAGGCAGATTTAGCAGACTGGACTGGAGAGTAACCCAGTCAATTGCATCGCTAATCCTGCCAATTTACAATCAGCGTAAGTGTGCGCGAATTGGAATCATCTGTTTGGGTGTGATTGGCTGTCAGTTCAAGAAAGACAATAAGAAGTCCAATTAGAGGCTCATTATGTTGCATCGTTCGTGTGTCACTTCATCGTTTCGCACAGAACAGCGGAGGCACTGTGGTTTCAGAGTATTCAAATGAGGTGAGAACATGGGCCTAAATGGAATGGAACTATCACAATGACTGAACGGAAAAAAATGCTGAGAGAGATATATAGAGATGTATATAAATTTGAACTTCCTTTTTATATATCTTACATATATAACATATAACTCATTAATTTTTTTAGAAACTGTAAATAAATGCACCCTGTGAAAAAGTAAGCAAGAGATTTGGCCTCCAAAGACATTGAAACCTAAATGAAATCAAAATTTCACAGTGTTTGAATGGAAAATTAACACCTTACAACTGAAATACAAATGACTAGTTTCTGAAAAACAAACCTGGAATAAATGCTGAAAGGAACTGAAAAAAGGAAGAGTTTTTTTATATATATAAAAGATGAAATAGATTTGAATGAAACCAAATATTTTTTCATATTTGGGAAATTATTGAGGAAACACAATTACTTTGTTAACTACATTTCATGAAATGTTCTTGAGAAACAAAGTCTGACAAAGAGCTGCAGAAAGAGCTGCAAAAAGATGCAAAAGATGGATGAATTTTGTTGGCCAGCTAACTGGGAGATTGTGACTTTGAGTCTTGGTGATGCCACAGCCATGTTCAGGCTGAAGTGGATGTGATTTGGCAGTGACTTGTAGGGGGGAAAAAGTTAGAATATTGTTGGGAGAGAAACTCAAATTAACACATTTGGAAGGAATATAGAGTCCTAAAGCAATTGAGAGAAACAGCTTTGCTGTGAAGGATGAGACAAAGGGGATAAATGTAAATGAAACTGATTTAATGTTTGTGTGGAAAATTATTCAGAAAACACAATTTTTTAAGCTTCTATAAACAAAAAAAAAAATTGGAAGAATTATAGTCACCGAGTATGCAACAGGGTTGAAAGAACTATTTTGTTTTGAAGGATGTATAAGATTCTAAAAGCAGCCAAACTTTCACAAAGTTTGAATAGAAACTTGCTGGGAAAGAAACACAGATGACTATGTCTCTAAAAACAAACAAACTTAAACTTGGAGGAAACACAGTTGAAGAGTTTGCAAATAAGCCGAAGGAAGACATGTGGAGGGAGAAAGAAAAAACCTTGAAAAATGAACATTCAGTCTTTAACTCAAAGCCTTTCTGTGAATTGGAAATAATGAGTTCCCAGCAGCCGTCTGTGCAGAACTACCATCAGCCAAAAATGATAGAGAGCCTCCACTTCAAGTGCAAGAGAAATTTACCAGAAACACAGTTTTCATGTCTTTAAAAATCCTGTAGATTCAAGAGAACACCACTCAGGAGGCCTTCACTTCACTGATAATGCTCTTAACCCGTTAAACAAAAACAGAGGTCTGGCTAAATATTACACAAAGAACTATTTTAATCCTTAGGCACCTAAAGTATTACCATTGTTTTGCCATATTATTCAAATGTAATAACAAAATTACATATTTAACTGCTTGGTTGTGATGAATTTTACCATGTTTGAGTTTATGTTGATAATTTTCTATTGATAGTTTGTTTCAGAGTCAAAAAACGACATTGAAAGAAAAGAGAGATTTAATAAAAGATTAAACTTTTGACTGAAAGTTTAGAATTGTTCACAAAATGAATTTCAAATTATAACATACGTCTTCTTCTTTTTTTTAAAATTACCATCGATACCTGCAGCTTCAGGAGGTTAATACTAACTTGCCTCATTCTCCTATGAATGAGATGCAAGACAGAATTCTAATCCTAAAAGCTCACACACCCAACACACACACACACACACACACACACACACACACACACACACACACACACACACACAGATACACAAACAGATGGAGTTCCTCAATAGCTCTCCAGTGACTGTAAGCTATAAATGCGTCGACTCTAATCCGTTCCTAAACAAAACGCCCCTGTGTTTCCCCTCTTCATTGGGTAACTAAACCCCCCTGCTGTTCAGATGCAAATCAGACCACCAAGAATACCGTACTGAATAGCAGTTAATCTACACTGCCCTGCAAACTTTTGGAAACACCTTGCTTTTCAGTATGTTGTTGATACAAATTACACATTTTGCAATAATCTACCATACTAAAGACTAAACAAGCTAATTTGGGTAGCACTGTTGCCTCACACCTCCAGGGTTGTGGGTTCAAATCCAGGTCCTGGCCTTGTGTGTGCGGAGTTTGCATGTTCTCCTCATGGTGGTGTGGATTTCCTCCGGGATCTCCGGTTTCTCCCACAGTCCAAAGACATGCGTGTCAGGTGAATTGGGGATTCTAAATTGACTGTAGGTGTGAGTGTGTGAGTGAGTGAGTGAATGGTGATTGTGTGTGCGCTCTGCGGTGGGCTGGTGCCCCGCCCAGGGTGAGTATCTGCCTCTTGCCCGTAGACCCTAGGATAGGCTCCGGGTACCCGCGACCCTAGTAAGGACTAAGCGGTTACAAAAAATGAATGAATGAAAGAAGAAAAAGAGATATGAGCTTCAGTATGTGCTGAACACGTAACATGTTTTTCCCTAATGAGAGCGCTACAGGTTCCTCCAACTCAACTGAAATGTAGTGGCGAGAAATTTTAAAAGTAGAAAAAGTGTCAATATGTGGGTTGAAGAAACCCCTTAACAACTGCCACCACTCTTCACACCATGTACCCTCTTAGGAACATTTTTATCATTTACTGCTACAGCTGCCAGAGTGACAGACGGCTTTTTGAAGAGATCAGCAGGCCCGGTCTGATGGGTAGTGGCAGAATGCCCCATGACCCAGAGGGTACGACCCAGCTCAACTGCCCACTAGGGATGGGTGATTTTTTTTCTTTTTGATTCTGGGTATTGAGAAGGCTAGTATACAATATACCAGTATCACACAACATATGAATACCAATATCATTATAACTACTTTAAAAAAGTTTTCAATGCAAACACCTATAATAAATGTTTTTGGGAATTGGAATAAATTACATACACATGGTTTTATTTTAGTTTGAGCAGATTATGTTGTGTAAAGTAATGTGTGGAATTTTATTTCCCTTTATTACATTAGTATTGATTCTTAACGAGGACTATTATTACAGGACTACTATTAAATACAAAAGGTCATTTACTCCACTACTGCTATTGTCAAACAAATCTTAGATTCATTATGGATTAAAATCACTATATTATTGATAAAAACGTTAACTGCATAAAAACAAATACATAAACTATATATCTTTTATAATCCACAATGTTAATAAGTACACATGACATTCAGTTAAAAGCACTGGAAACTGGTATTGCTTTGTTGTATTATAAAAGGTGAGAGTACTTGTTGTGCGGATAGAGCATTGAATAACTGTGGCACTGTGACAGGGCAAAGTGACGGAAAACCGCAGAATGCATAATGGTTTGATTAGTGGATTAATCAATAAATGTGAGATTAATTCAATACAGTTGCAGCCCTACTGGCCACCGTCCAAAAGACAGAAGCATATCTGGAGAGCAAGCAGATGAACAGCATGTACCCTGTCAGGCTTCTTCTGTTCTGAGCTGCTGAATCTGTCCATCTCTCTCTCGCTCTCTGGCCAGTTGACCATGGCCCTGAGGCTAAATGACCATGAGGTCCAATCTTGCCCATGGTCAGGCTGCCAAAGTGTGTTGTTGTTATTTTGATGGTGATTTTTTTTGCTGACTGCAACAGCAAGGGGACCAGAGCAAAAATAAACACGCCCACATTCAGACAGGTTCAGTCGAGTCCACCAAGGTCACATACACACACATACACACACACACACACAAACACACACACACACACACACACACACACACACGTATGTGTAATTGTGTAGCTGCTGTGGT